>JAQQZY010148201.1:0-15124 GCA_030068375.1 Ostorhinchus rueppellii
GAGTGTATATTTTCAAAATCTCACTTGTGTTGAATTGCTGGAACCATTTTTTCCAAGATCTCCCACCATACCTTTAATTGTATTTAAAGAAATTAATCCATTTGGCACATTTTATAGTATAAAGTTCATTTTGCAGCCCCAGCATAAATGTTAATCTCTCCATTTTGTGAATTTCATCAACAATTTTCAACCAGTCATCCAGCACCGGTGGATCAAACTGAAGCCATTTAGTGATGCATTAGTAGATATTTCTATTTTTACATAGCAGGATAAGTATTTTGGCTAATTTTATTTAATTTTATATGCTTTTAAATCTATTTCTCTCATTGCCCAAAAGTAGAGGCCCATATACAGCTTTGGCCATGAAGTTGGAATCAGTTCTCATCATGTGATTGTGACAATGGGATTTATTCTTGATAAAGTGGACTTTTGACTTTTCATTGTATGTGGTCATAGTTGGTTACTGATGTGTATACATACGTAGGAATAAAAAAATGAGTTTATCTGAAGACAAAATGATTCCAGCTTTATGGGCACCAGCGTAGTTAAGGTCATCAGTAGGACCGTATGATATGGTAACAGTCATATTGTAGATAACATTGTGAATGTGACTGCGGTGTATTTACATAGTTATAAAGGATAACGCACTTATTTCTGATGGGTTTAAAATGTGTACTCTCAAACCTTCAACATTAAACTACTACTATTCAGCACCATTAAAAAGCATTGTAGGTGACTTTAATTGCAATGTTTTACACAGTACCTCTCTCTGTAGCCAAAATATCAACATATACAATCTAGACCTTGAAATATTGGATTCTTTTATGATTATATAGTTGCACAGGCTGATATTATGAGTGCACTGTGATTATTAGTCTTCATATTTTAGCCTTCAGCAGTTAAATAACTAAACCAGATGTTAAAAATGTGATGTAAATATATCCCTGATGCTTTGCAAAAGTGATTCACAGAATACTGACATCTCTCACTCACTAATATGCATATACGTCCTCTGCTCTTTGGGCTGTCTGTGTGACTTAAGCCCTGCCCCCTTGACCTCCATGGATTAGGTTTGAGGATGAAGGGCTGTGTGCCTGCTGCTATGATACAACAGCATTGTGTGTATGTGTTCATATGTGTGTGTGTGTGTGTGTGTGTGTGTGTGTGTGTGTGTGTGTGTGTGTGTGTGTGCACGCATGCATAAACCTGTGTGCATTCAGGCATATTTGTGATAAATATTCATGAACCAACTCAAGTGAACTGAGACACAAAGCAAAACAAGCTGAGAGCCATATGCCAGCTGCTGACATGTGAGATTGCAGCTGCTGAAGTATTCAATAACCACTGTCTAACCAGCTTTGGCAAGCATCAATTCACATTTGTAAGAAAATGTGCTTTGAGATTGTTCCTCTTCAAAACCACTTATTTCCCTTCCAAAACTAAAACACCAACCTCAGGTGTCGTTTTTGTGAGTCCTATTTGAATTCATGCAAAACATGTTTTTACCTTTTTTATTTTTCCACATGCGTCCCATGAGTGCCATCAATAGCTTGACTGTCCTTGAAAAAGGAATGTTTCCATGAAGCGAGTATCAGATGTGGAGGACAGAGGTGTGTGTTTGATATCCTCATCCACCCCTCTGTGACAGTGACATCTCCATCCTGCGCCACCCTGTAGTCCACTTCCTGTCCAGAGACCTTTGACCCAGGAAGCTGTCAGAGCTGCAAACACTGATCCAATTTTCCCTGTGGCAACTTGTCAGAACCCTGTGCTTGCTGTCACCATGGTAACCGTGGGTCTTTTTGAGGCTTGGGGAATGGGGATGTGCAGTGACAGCCATGTGAATAGACGGGGTTAGTGGGCCATGCAGCTAACAGGAGGGGCAAAGTCTGAGTCAGCACAACATGCTCCCCTTTCCCGCTCTTTGTCTGTGCCTTACTTTTTCTAGACATTATTCACAAGGGACCAGAAATGAGCCTTGATGAGCACTGAAGGAAGGGAGGTGGTCTTTGATATTTGATCCACTGCTTGAGGATGTTGAGTATTTCCACTTGTCAGAGGCATCAGTCAGATGAAGTGCCCCAGTAGATTAAGTTGCACATGAATTTTTTATCTATTACTGGATTACGTCTTGGATGCAGCCTATTCAACCCTGAATTCATTTGCTTTCATAGTCTGAGCTGATGCTTTTCTGTGCTGTTAAACTGCAGTTTAAAGGCAGGTGTCAAAATCAGCTGACAATAGAGACACTGAGTGGCACTCCTACAGTGAGTTAAAACAGTAGAAGCTCTTTGTTTTCCTCAAGGCACAAGGACCTCGACTGAAGTATGTCGCTTTCAGCCACTAGATGCTGGTTCCACAAAGGCCAAGCTAGCAAACAATGAACATTCACTAAAAGGGCCGTTTGTTTCTTGTCAGAATCATTGAAATGCTACACAAAACAATGGATTAACCCATAGCAGAAGCTTCATTCATATGAAACCAAGTTATGATCAGAAAGCAGAAACTGTAAAACAAGATTTGTAGTCCTTGCATCACATTACAACTTTTATTTTTGCAGTTCATCTGCTCATTCAAGGGGTTTTATCGGTACAGAAGCAGTACTTGTAATGTAGAATGTGCTTAATGTTAGCTTAGCACTGCAAAGTTTGTGGCATCGGTCTGTTGTTTGATGAAATTATTCACAACGTACTCTGGTCTCAAATTTTTAGCTTGTTTCAGATATTTGCCCTATTAAGTGCTTCTTGTTTGGATTGTGTTCTGTTGTCTGACAATCGGTTTTGTTGAGCTTTAAGCTGATGGTCTTATGCTAATTTAGATGTACAGCATGTGTAGCTTATATTGCTACAAATGTCTTGTAGGTTTACCATGGCAACACGTACAGAACTAGGTTTAAGAGGCTACAAAGCACTCTGGTGGTTCACTTTAAAATAATTTTCTTTTAATGCTGTTCCATGAAACACTTTGTTGGGGTTGTCAAGGAGCGTTTTGGGTCCCGGAATGATGTGAGTCATACATGCATGAAAGCATTTATCTCTGTCAGCCATTTTTTACAACTTGCTAGGGCAACCTCGCTAGGACAAATCATACCCTCCACTGCTCAGTTTCCCCCAGATTTAGAGCACAATGTTTGTCAGCTGTGAAAGAAACCAAAAGTAAGCATATAAACTGAGTCTTCTTGAAGCTAAAGTCTCTGTAGTTTAACATCATTTGGCCCATACAACAGTGTCAACAATTTGTCCTACCGAGGTTGTTGTAGCGAGTCGTAAAAGATGGCCAACAGAGATGAATGCTTCTATGCATGCGTGACTCACATTTACCCAAGACTCAAATCATCCCTTATCAGGTGTCATTGCTGAGGAAAACAGCACTTAGCATTAGCTTGCCTATCATCCCTTGTGCTTTTTGTCTCCAAAAAGCCAGCATAGCAAAACCCAAAACCCAAAACCCATACTCCCACCTTTAAATGTCTGTCCAAAACCCAATGACTGACATCTTTGTGTGTCTTTTTTTTTTTTCATTTACAGAATCATACTTTTTACAGAAACACAGGAATTGCCATTAAGAATGAAAAACACGCCTTTCAGGATTTACAAGGTCTAGTTTTTGTCTTTTTATATATCCTTACATGACCTTACCTCTGCTTCTCAGCATGTCTTCTCTTGCTCAGGGCAGCCATTAGACCTCAGTCAACAAAATCATATTATGCAAAGTGCCCCCCCTCCACACACACACACACACACACACACACACACACACACACACACACGCACACTATTGCAAACACACTACACATGCACCTGCTTTCTGCTACATCGGAAAAAGAGCCTTTTGATTCAGTGTGTGCACATAAACAGAGGCTTTTGACTAGAGGAAGGACTGAGGCTGTAATAGGTCTGTGTGTGTCTGGTGAAATCTAAGTGCAGCCCTGTGGTCTCAGTTACACAAAAAACAGAGAACCAGTAGAGCGTGTGCGTTCACATGAGTTTGCAGGCACCTGTGTGTTTGTGAGTAAATGTGTGTGGAGCAGAGCAGTCGCTTATTAACTTCTGTTGGATAGCATTACTGTCATCAGTCCACATCTAAGGCACCTCAGAGGACTACAGTCCACCCACACCTTCATCAAAACACTGAGACATTCTTAAGCTGCTTAGTCTCAGCTGTTCATGTAGATTTGTATTCTGCATATCCAACTCAGTTGAAGAACTAAATGTACAATAAAATAAAACTGTTGTCTTTGTTGCAATACAGTGAGAAACAATTTACCAGCATTTATCTCAGCAGTCACAATAAAAAAAATAAACATGCCTAACACTATGCTGTATAATTTTTGGGCATGAACATGTGTGTATGCTATGAACATATGTCTTTTAGGGCATTTGGGGTGCTATATGTACGCATTTTCATTTGATCAGGATTACTATTGCAACAACACATCAGTAGGGTAAAACTAACCTGTCTCACGATGGTCAATTTACACCAAGATCTACAGTTTATATATCTGTAACCCCTGACCCTAAACCTAACCCTAACTCTAACTGTGACCATAACCCTGAACCTAACCCTGACCCTAATTGTGTGGTATTTGACACAGTGTGAACATACACGTGGAAAGCTTATAATGCATATAGATAACGCGCCAATTAAAAGCGGTGTATATTTATGCAGTTCATGATATCACGCTGTAATTTACAATGATTATAGATTCACACTTTTGACCTTGGCTCCAGAATGAAGCTAACGCAAAAATGTCTTAAAGTTATAATATCACTGACATTTAAAAAAAAATTTCATCTGTTTTATGTGGAACCTCTAATACATGATCTAATGCTCCATTTATACAATTTCCCACCACTGATCATATCACATGACTGTAATTCATGCAGGCCTAGAAGATGTCTAACAAAGGACAGATGTGGATTTTTCTTCTGAAATTGAAGCGACTACCTCAACTATTATATTATGTTTTTTTTACTGCATCATGCAAAAGGTATCTTCAGATATAATAAAATCCAAAAATACATGCAGTGAGGTCTGCTGATGAGTCAGTGTGCTCGTAGTGATGGGGGATGTAAAAAAGGCCTGTTGTTGTCTGCTGCCTTTGGGCTCAGATGTTCCCTTCTGTCTGTTCCGATTCTCTCAGCGCTGCCTGTGCCTGTGTGTATTTAAGTGCACCACAACACCGGCACGAAAATGAGATTACTGTTTGTTATCTCCAGTAGGGAGGGATGATAAGTTGTGCTTTACTGCTGTTTTCACTGATGACGCAGCGCAATCAGACATATCCCAGAGGACTGCACTGATTGGCTGATTGTCAGGATGCGTGATGTCAGCATGTGAAGTGATTGGCAGTGTTTCAGGAAGGGTGAGATCAGGATGTTGGTGACAGGCTGACTCATCCCCTTTTTATCACCGGTGTTTTGTCATTTCTCGTCTCTTCCAGTGTCTTTACTGGAGTCAATAAGTCAGCAGAGAGGTCATGCAGACCTGTTTTGCCAATGAACAAGAGGCCTGTTTGCCGAACTAACTTTGACCTCTGACAGTTTCAGTAAAGGTCTATAATATCTGGGTTTTTTCCAGCTTTGTGGTGTGTTCAATCCACTGCTTCTTTGGCTGTCACAGTAATCGCAGTAATGAGACTGAGAGCAGGAGCCAACCAGGACATGTCACATGCAGAGCGGCCAACAAAGCCCCTCTGTGTATGTTTTCATCTGTAAAGACTGTGTGTTGGTAAAGGTATGTGTGCATGTGTATGTGTGTGATAATGTGTGCCTCCCTTTCATCTCAAAGGACTTGGTTAACTAGAGTAAATTCCATCAGTCTAAAGTTTTCATATCACTCAAGTCATTCACACATTTCTCTTAAGTGCATCTTAAAACATCAGAACCATAAATACTCTGTACAGTTCAATTAGATCTCTGAGTTACACTACTGTTTGTAAATGTGCTCATGCAGTGAAACGGCAAAGCCAAACAGTGAACAGTACAATCAAGTAAAAGTTTCTCAACCTTTTATTGAGCGAGAGTTTCATCATCTTGAGCCTCCTTCCTCTCCAAAGAACATACCTGTTTGTGGAGGAGTGTGTGCGTATGTTCGTCACCACTGACATAACATTCATCCGTTCATTCATTCATTTAGCCTGGCAGACCAAACTATCCATGAACTGTATAGTCTGGAATTGGACCATTGACAGAGCTGTTCCTGTACATAATAGGCCAGTTCTATGACCAATCAGAGCAACTGACAGTGTGACGTATTTAGAGCTACAAGCAGATCCAGCTGGTATATTAGACTTTTACTGTAGCCTGTTGGCAAAACAGCAAATCCATCCTTCTTTAACCCTTTAAACCCTAAGCCTAAAATGGTCTTTCTGGAGTTTTTTTTTTCTTATTTTGATCATAAAAAGGTAAAAAAAAATATCCTAAGTGAGTCCTTTTGCTCATTTTTCTAGAGCACTGTCTACAGCAACTTTCAAAATCTACTCGACAATCATTAAAATTGTTGTAATCATGCAATAAAACCAATAAAGCACAACGTCTCAGGTTTCAGAAACTGTTAGAATATTTGTAATTGCACAAACACTGAAAGAGTTACAGCCATCCAAACTGCATATGCCCAGGGTGTGTCAGTGATGACACGCCAGACTTTAAAGACTTTACAGGGGGCACCTGGAACGAGAAAGCTGAGAGAAGGGCACTGACACCAAAATGGGGGTGTTAGTCTGTATAAGTATCAATATCCAGCAGTATGTTGTGTTCTGGGTTCGATTCCAACACCAGTCGATGGGGTGGGACCTTTCTGTGTGGAGTTTGCATGTTCTCCCCGTGTCTGCGTGGGTTTTCTCCGGGTACTCCGGCTTCATCCCACCATCAGAAGACATGCACTGATAGGTTAATTGGCTAATCTAAAATTGCCCATAGGTGTGAATGTGAGAGTGATTGTTTGTCTCTATATCTCAGCCCTGTGATGAACTTGTGACATGTCCAGGGTGTACCCCACCTTCACCCTTAAGTAGCAGCGATAAGCTCCAGTGACCCCCGCGACCCTTGTGAGGATAAGGTGGGTTCAGTAGATGGATGAATGATAGCCTAGAAATCTAGACCACTTAGCAGCAGAAAATATTCTTGCCTAGCTTGTGGTCTAGCATCACACGGTAGGAGATAATCCTGGCTCCGATGCAGGGTATGTTGGACCAATCAAAACGCTCTGTCTGTGTAGCGAGTCGTTGGGGCGGGCTTTGCATGATGACAACAGGGCTGTGCGAGGGCGAGATAGCAGAAAAACCATAGAGAGCAACGAAGATGGATGTGGCTAACGAACCATGGTCGTTTGAATCAGCTTTGTCGTTGATTTTGTTAGAGTTCGACTTGGACTTTTCTTTGAAAGTTGAGCAGAAAGAAGCACTTAACTTAAGTCATTAGTTTTAAAACAAGAAAGTCTATAAAACACTAAAACTGAGGAACAGATATTGTATTCTCAAGGTTTTTCCCAATAATTAATACAAACATATCATCATAATTTGATTTTAGTACACATTAAATATACTCTTGAGACCCTTTAAGTAAAAGTTTTGCTTTTTTATAATAAATTATTGCCTTGATGGGAAACGGCATGATGCAACAAGTTTTGTCAGATAATTTTTGTATGGAATGTACTTTGCAGTAGACAGTTTTTGGTTTGTTTTTTTTTCTCTTGGTCATTATAGAGGATAAAAATGTATTGCTTGGTTTCAGGAGGATATTTGTTACATTTTCAGTTTTGCACAAAGCCAGCAAGCACAGTCCACAGAATGTCCAAAGATTAAGATTTTAGTAGATGCACACTTTTGCTCATAAATTATATATTTTATTACCTTCATCTGTCACATTAAGGACATTAGGACCTTTGTTGTCATTGCAGTTTCCCACAACAAAATTATTTCTTGCTGTCTCACACAAAACATGCAGCATGTTACATAAATTAAAACTGCAAATAAAAACCATAAAGACAGTAAATAGACACTAAAAAAGAACAGTGACAGCATGGCTAAGGAGCAGCATGTCTTTATTACACACTTCTTTGTAGAATCTGTTCTATATATTTAATAGGTGGAAAAAAGAGTAAACTGGTAAACTCTGAAATCCCCTTTGTAAAAGAATCCACTTAATCGTGTCTCCTCCAAACGTGTCAGTATTTTTCTTTTAGTGTTCCCTTCAACAGGATGGCATTGTCATGGCAGATTAATGTGTTGAGCAGTTATTACACAAAGGTTTTCACATGGCACCTGATCTGAGAGTGTGAGCCTGACAATGGCCTGGTTCATCTTTGATACTGTACGTAATAAGGTATTAAAATTCTTTTACGTTTTTGATGATATAAGACTGACAAATACTACTTAGACAGTAACAGTAAAGCTACTGAAAAGGGTTTTACAAAAAGCATTCAAAGTGTGCATTAAAGAAGCAGCAGGATTACATTTCCTGGGGAAATAGTCTGCAAGGAGCCTGTGTGTGTCACTTGAGAAGGTGGATTAGTGCTATAAGTCTCCACAGTGCTGAAGGGCAGCCCTTATTCAGCCAGGAGAAAGAGTGTTTTGGGTTGAACCTCAGAGTGAAGCCTGCCAGATGATAATCACAGCTAAAGTCAGTCTCACTAATAATACAGCGACAGGACATGCTTCACACTTACCTTACCCCTCACCTGTTTCTGTTTAACTGAAATGTGTGAAGCCAGAACGTGTATTAGTTGTGATAACACATTAAAGCACTTCGAACAGAGGTTCAGTGTACTGTCGTGCGTGAGCAGTGAGGCTAACACCGATGAGGCGAAATCTAAACATGCGAACACAGTGTTACTATAGTAGGCTAAACCTTCACTTAAACATGAAAAGTAGAATAGTTTATATTTCATTGTATGTGCAATGTGTTAAGAGTTAAGTGATATTTAAGGGCTTTTATTGGTTTATAAAACTCGTAATGGTCGTAACCCTATTTATTTATCTGATTTGCTTTTACCATATGAGCCCTCTCAGACCCTCAGGTCCTCAGGTAGTAATCCTTTAACTGTTCCTAGAGTCCACACCAAAACTCATGGTGGGACCTCATTTAGCTTTTATGGCCCCCAACTGTGGAACCAGTCTACCTGAGGCCCTGACCTGTAAGGACCTACGACTGTTCATGTTTTTAAAGGGAAACTTAAGACCTCTTTTTAGTTTAGCTTTTACTTAAACTCTTACTTTTTGACTTCGTTTTACTCTGTGGCTTTTATTTTATTTTTATTTGCAACTGCTGGACAGTGGGGGCAGAGTCCTATAAAGAGAGTTACAAAACACTTTGATGTCACCACTCCGGTGATCACATGATTCATGTAGGTCTGAATAGGTGATGAACCTCAAAATAAACCACACTCAACCATCATGTCACTGTTTGCACTGTTGTGTGTGTTATGCTTTTGAGTAGTGGGGTTGACCAGTGAAAGGACTGCATTTATTACCTTGAAAACTTAAAGTTTGGAGGGAAGGCTGGTGTTAGCTTGGATAAGCTACTTACATGAGCGGTGCTAAATTTACAAGCTAATTAATTCCACAATTGTTCTGTATTTGTAAGCAGATAGACAATTTACCATTTTTAAGTTTTACTATTATAGGACTGTGGTACAAACAGACAAGAGTGGATAGCTGTGAACACTGTGTGTCTGCCAAGCTCTGCTGCTCTGATAACACACACAATAAGGCCAGCGGATAGCATAGCGGCTACTTAGCATGTTAGCATTAGCATAGACACTAAACTCATTAAAAACTCAACATTAGCAAACTCAACACTCAACAGAATTCTCATAGGATGAGTTGGATCTTCCAAACATCATGTGACAGAAGTTTTATTTCCTTAAACTCATGAATAATTATTATGGGCAGCTGTGGCCTATTGGTTAGAGCGTTGGACTTAAGATCTGAGAGTTGCCGGTTCAAATCCCACCCTAACCAGTAGGCACTGGCTGAAGTGCCCTTGAGCAAGGCACCTAACCCTACACTGCTCCAGGTTGTAACCAATACCCTGTAATAACTGTAAGTCGCTTTGGATAAAAGCGTCTGCCAAATGCATAAATGTAATAATGAATAATAACTTTATTAAACTTGCTCTCCTCTTAATGATCACATGACCTCAGCTGACAAACTAAACCAAACACCACCAGGTTCAGCAAAACAACTAAAATAAAGCCCAGTGATAACAACATTTGTACTAATGTTACCTTATCTTAAAAACTTCATAATTTGTGGTTACAGTGGTTAAATCTCAATAGTTAGAAGAAGGCTACAGCTGAAAATCCAACATAACAGTTGTTTAAGATATAAATTTATACAAACACTAACACATACCAAAGAAAACAGAATTTGCAACATAAATGTCTGCTAATACAGGAAATGCACTCAATAATTTGAAAGATGATGATGATATCTTATTAACTTAGCACTGGAATTGTTACATCAGCTGTAATAGACATGTGTTCTGATGCTGTTACACTCAATGTTGGAACTATCAGGCCCTCCATGACTTGGAAGTTGGTCCATATTTAATTTTACAGCAGGAGTTTATGGAAGTGTTGGTACTCTGATATATATTGAAGACTCTGAGTGGGGGGTTTGGTGTTAATCACTTTGTGCTACATGTAATATGTATGAAAAATGCTATTCAAATAAAGTTTGATTGATTGAAGAGCCACAGAAAGATGATTTAATGTGTCTTTAACCCTAAAAGACCAAGAATTATTATAACTTCAAATGAATTTTTCTCTACATTTAACTATTTCTAAGTGATTTATCACATTTATTATTACATTATCCTCTGTATTTTACATTGTTGTATTGAAAACCAGGTGTTTTCCTTTGTTTATTTTACTGATCATGTAGGTTTCATAACAGCTCACAGTCAATTCAAAGGTTATTATAGTAAAACGGGAAAAAAACCTGAAGAAAATGACTTTTTCAGCTACTTCATTAACTGAACATAAAACCTAGTGTTGATAACCACTGTAATTTGTCAAACTACATTGGTTTTATTGGTGACACAGTTTTGGAGACAATAATGGTATGTCCATGTTCAATACAGAGCCACTGAACATCCACAAAAGATGCATCTGATGTGGCTGAAAAGCTGATAAACTGCACTTTACCTTTAACCTTTAAGCAAACTACTACAATAATAGTATTCACATGTTAAATATTTTTCATCATCGTCAGTTGCCTGTGAAATGGTTGTTGCATGTGAGGGAGAAAAAGTACATTCAAGCCTTATCTTTTTTTTATCTGTACACTGAGTCAGTTCAGTGCGATTGTCCTATAATGTGAAAGGCTGTCATTACACAGACAGATAATAGGTCTGTGGGACTGGACTGGACTGAGGCCGCTCCCTAAATGCTGCTGTTGTCATCAGTGTTTTGTCTGGGCTGTAACCATTATGCCTAGTCTGTGTCTCTCTCTTTTTGTTTTCCTTTATTTTTCTGTCTCATTATCTTCCTCTTCCATTTCTTTAGCCCATCCCGTATCCTTTTTGTATGGAACCCACTGGGAATATTGTAGAATTTAACTGTATAAATGTCATTTGTTCTGTGAAAACAAAACAAAATCAGTCTAGACTTTTCTTTTAAACTATAACTTTATTGTATTGACTTCTATATAAACTACACTACAGTTAGACTCTCTCATTTTCTCACAGAATGAATGATATTTTACTGTTAAAGAAAACTCTTTAGCTCCATATTTCATGTCACTTTTTTTTTTTTTTTCCAGAAGTGAACAATGACTTAATGACTTAAATCCTTTGCTCAAAGCAGCAGTGTGTGCCTCCACTGTTACACTGGATTACAGTAATGGCTCTCTGTCAAGTTTTGGGAAAGTGTCCAAGGAGATTAATGCAGATTCACCTCTGTAATGCCTTATTAAATCACAGTCTCCTCAGATGACCTAAACCCTGTGACTCTTACAGTGAACACAAGTTTTACCTGGATCAACATGTCTTTAAAGAGAATATTGCACTGCTTTTTTATTGTGCCATTTATCCTGGTACTTTATATGCGTTTATGTTGAATAGAGTGTCAGCGAAATCGTCAATCTTCATTTAGGAAACTGAAATTCAGTTTTCCTAGATAAGTTGGTTAAACTGTGTATTGCTCTCATAATCATTAACAGTTTTTAACATGAAATGCACCAAAATGAAATGACTCTTGAGTTGGTGTTGCATAATATACTGCTGCCGATAAAATTGGAATAATTTTGTTTTCAGACACATTTCTCTACTTATTCCTATTTATATGGATCAGTAATCACCTTTGACCTTGTGTAATGATTACATACTGAGTCCCAGTTACAGTTTATGTATGAAAAATTAATCACATTGTCACAATCAATTCATATTATATTCCAACAATTTGATTAACAACATTTTGTTTTTTGTTTTTGTTTTTTTCCCCTAATTTTGACTTTTTCATTGGTGGGTTAACATTACATCAGTTCTTCCTGTAGAGATCTTTCTTGCTAAATCAAATCTAAAAATGCAACCTGTTTGTCTCCTGATATACATTATTCATTCACAATCTCTGTATATATAAGTAGACATGGTTAGTGATATCAGAACAACTTATTTACAACTTGTAAAAACATTGCACAAAAGTATTTATTATTTAAAATATTTCCTCTAACCAGTGCCTACCAGTGGAGCTTGAATTTTATTTAAAATTATTACATTTTTTTTAAAACAAATTGTGTGCATTGACATGGTTGGAAGTGTGGCTTTTTGTTAGTTGGTGATTTTCATAGATTTATAACAGAAGACTACCTTTAAATAGATTTTATTCATTTTGAGTTAACAAAGGCAGGAAAAAAAAGATGATAAAATTGTGACTCCTCCATACCACTGGAAAAGTATTTTTTTGCTTACCATATCACCCACATCTATGTGGACCCCCTTAATACCATTCTACAGGTCTTTAGTTTTACATTAGTTTAGCTATTTCTACATGGTGGAATATCAGGCCATTGCATAATATTGCCACTGATGGTCAAAAGTGACCTAATTTTTCTAAGAAATGCATAGCAATAATGGTTTTTTTTTGAGTCCAGGGCTCATAAAAATAGACCATGATCCCTAGCATTATTACTATTATAAAAGCCAAGTGGCCTCTCTGTGTGTGTGTGTGTGTGTGTGTGTGTGTGTGTGTGTGTGTGTGTGTGTGTGTGTGTGTGTGTGTTTGTCCAGGGATTAACACAAAATCCGTAAAGAGCTGACTGCAGTTTGGTATACTTATGTATGTTTGATCAAGGAAGAGGCTAGCAAAAATTGCAAGTTGATAGGATATTTTGATTGATACGATATTTTGGGAGATATTAGTAATTTTGGAATACAATAGCCTTATAATCATGTTGTAATACCCAGAATGCTTTGGCAGTAACTGCTGGACAAATACAGTACAGCATGCACAAATATGCAACAACATTAAAACAACCACATCTAGAACCAGTGGAAGCCCATGGGTCAACACACTAGTTACTATTATGTCACTAAAACAAAACTAAAAAAGCACTCGGAGAGCACAGACCTCCGCCAAGGTAGTGTTTGTACTTTTTTTTTTAAGGTAGTGTTTGTACTTTCCTCCACTAGATGGCACTGAATGACCTCATATGCAACTCTGTGCTGCCTTGCCCTATCTTGCAATGATAAAGAATCCTTTAAAAAATTCTTGGATCCAGACGGTGACCTGGATCCCTTCCAAAATTGAGTCATCTCTTCCTTGACCCAGAGCAGACATATCCTGAAAATTTCATCAAAATCCGTCCATAACTTTTTAAGTTATGTTGCTAACAAACAAACAAACAAACCCACAAACCCTGGCAAAAAAAATTACCTTCTTGGCGGAGGTAAATATCCTAAATTTCAGAACTAAATATTCTGAATGGTATAAGTATCTACAAAGGAAAGCTGGATATTGCGTCATTCATAAAAACATTGCCTTTTGGTTTTTGCCTTTTGTGTTATATAATGTTTAAACTCCGGGTTTCAGTGACAGATTGGATTGACTCTGCCATCCCCTGTCCAAACTGACAGTAATAATACCCAACAGGTGTCCAGTTGCAGCAGGTAGGACTGAATGTCTGCTCCATCCGTCCTTTCCTGTCTCCGTCCTCTTTTCTCATCAGGGCTGTAATCCCAGAGAGAGTCCGCTAAATAGCTGGGATCTGATGTCACACACACAATGACACCTCTGTGGATGCTTGCGACTAGCCTCACTAGCTTCTACTTTCCTTTTCTGTGTGTTGCAATGGTGTAGCCGCTTGGTTTTTCTCCCATCCACCCCCCTCTTTCTGTCTTTCAGGCCTCTCAAAGGTTCTATAGATGTTTGCAGTGATAAATGGGAGAGAAGCTTTCTGTTAATGCAGGCGTTAGTTTGTATGGACACTGAGGACAAAGTTGAATAGAAAGTTTATTCAGAGCTGACATTGACACAGTAAATGCCTGGCAGCAGAGAACAACAATAGGAGCCTTTAGTGATGATACAATTCTGTGATTCTCAGGTGTCTTATACTTCTCTTTCAGGTCCAAACCTCATTTATCTGGCTTCATTTGGACACAGTGACAAGAAGCTGTTTTTTCTGCATGTCAGCGTCTCATATTTCAGATATTTAAACGCTTCCAATATGTCCAAATATTTTCTTGTGCCGCTTCCAATATTTCCACTTCCTCTTCATGTGGACAGTGAGTTCAGTGATGAGGCAGCGAGGCATCATGGGAGGAAATGATGTAACGAAATGTGTTCATTTGACCAAGAGCAAACAGAGCGATTCCTTAATGAATCCAGGGTGGGACTGTTTACCCGGAGCTCTGTCTGAACAGTCAGAGTACTGTGCATGGTGCCTGCTGGGGAGTGTCCTGGCACTGCATGGTCCTCCACATACATACACAAAAACACACACGGCATAGAAACAACACTGCCTCAGGCAACGTCTAAAAATATTACCTGTCCTGAGCTCTGCTGCATCTTACCAACTAACCTGTAAGATTAATGATGTCTGTCTGTCTGTCCGTCCGTCCGTCCGTCCGTCCATCTATCTATCTATCTATCTATCTATCTATCTATCTATCTATCTATCTATCTA
>JAQQZY010148275.1:0-15106 GCA_030068375.1 Ostorhinchus rueppellii
CAGCGTGTCCTGGGTCTTCCCCGAGGTCTCCTCCCGACGGGACATGCCCTGAACACCTCCCCAGGGAGGCGTCCAGGGTCGACAGGTGTCACTTCTGATAACTGAAAGGCCATCTAATGACATCCGCTCTTGCCTAAAATCACGAGAAACCATCACAAAGTTACTGATAAGCTAGCTAATACCAGCGTCCTTCTTAGTGATGTACTCTGGAAAGCTTTCTCAATAGTCTGGTGTGTTCATTTTTCACTTGAGAGGTAAAGTATAAAGAAGATCCCCCCGTCACCTCAGTCTCTGCTTTGGAGTGAAGAGAGTACTGTTATAGTATGCCATTTGAAGAGATTTCTGTTGGCTCCAATTTAACTCGTGTGGTGTAAAATAAAGCATCCAAAGGTGAGGATGTAGTAACATTCACTTCAGGTTACCCAAACAAAAAACGTTCCTGTGATATGAATATAATTTTAAGCTATTTAAAGTTTCATTGGCTGTAAATATGGTACCGACCTGCAGCTATTCAAAGACGTCTTGGATGCAGTCTGCTGCTCTGTCATGATGAGATGTTTAGAGCAACGGGTGATAATGCACATGAGAACTGCATGAAAGTACTTTATTGAAGCACATTTCCTGACTAAAAAGATACTTGCTTGCATTTTTATTTTGAAACCTAATCTTGTGGTGACTCAATATGCACTAGTATTCTTGAGTCTGATGACACCAGAGCACAACTTGACATTTCCTGCTGATGTCACAAGAAACCATAATGTTTAACCACAAGATATACCACACTGAAATGTAAGATGCTCTATCAATAGAGTTTTTACAACCTGAAGTTCTAGGAATAAAAGTGTTAGCACATAATGTGTTATGGTGTTTATTAATCCCTTTAAAGATGTGCAGAGGCTTAACTTTAAAGCTTTTCACGGTCAAATCTTATGGACACATCTTGTTCAGCTAAAAAAAAAAAAAAAAAGCTAAATGCTGCCAGTCTGAATTTGCCGTTAGAGATCACAGCAAAAAAAAAAAGAAAAGAAAAAAGAAAACCGTGATAAAGGAAACACTTGCATGTCAGCACGTGCCGACAGCCCACCACTTAGCACATCCCCAAGGATCACAATCCATTTTCTAACAGGAACACAGTCTCAACAAACAGTACTCTCAAGCCGCCCACACCTCCCCACAGCAGAGCAATGAAATACAGACACACTTCTGACCACTAGATGATAGCCTCAAAACTCTTTACAGGACCACATTAATAAAAGGTCCCTGCTGCAGTATCAAAATAAAAAGTGACCATGATTTCATAATTTCATAAAGACTGAAGATCCCATTAGTCCATTTGAATTTTCTTTTTCTTTTTTTCTTCTAAGTCAACATAACCCCAATTCCAAAGAAGTCGGGAAGCTTCAAAATTCATTAAAAAAAAAAAAAAAAAATGCAGAAAACATGTAAAATGTTTAAACTGAGAAATGTGTCACTAGAAGAACAAAGAATAATGCATTTTTTAATTTGTTGGCAGAAATAGGTTTCCAAAAAGAGACCGCAGCAACAAAAAATTTGAAAAGTAACAGGTACAAAATCTGGTACAATATCTTAGAAAGTCAGAGTCTTGCAGAAGTGAACATGAGCAGAGGGTTGACAATCTGCAACAAAACAAAACAAAAAAAAGATAGATGTACAAATGGCGCAACAGTTTCGGAATATTTGTGAAAGTAAAACTGTGAAACACTGCCGTCTTCACTGGACCAAGACAAACTGTAAAACTGTTCATTGGTCAAGCTAATTGAAATGTGAAATTCTTTTTGGAAACCATGGACACTATATCCCTTAGACTAAAGAGGACAGATGGATCCGCTGACTAAAAAAAACAAAAACAAAAAAAACAAAAACAAAAAAAAAATAAAAAAAAATAAAAAAATCAGCATTCAGTTAAAAAGCCTGTATCCCTGATAGTAAGGGGATGCATTAGTATGTATGGAATGGGCAGCATGCACATCTGAAAGGCACCATCAATACTCAAAGGTATATGTGTTTGAGAACAACATACGTTTGAATCTAGATGATTTTTCAAGGAAGGCTTTGCACATTTTAGCAAGACAGTTCTAAACTACATACTACAGCTGTACAACAGAATGGCTTCATAGTAGAAAAGTCTGGCTGCTGAACCAGTCTGCTTGCAGTCCAGATCTTTCACCAAATTCAAACATTTGGTGCAAAATTTGACCAAGTGCCAGGACTGTTGAGCAGCTGGAGTCCTATGTCAAAAAAAAGAATGGGACAACATTCCTCTCCCACAGCTCCAGCAACTAAGCTCATGTTAAAATTAGAGGGAATGCTACACTGTTTAACATGACTGTGTCAAAAATGTTTTGGAGTCATGATACCGTAATCGAATAATTGTTTTTAACAAAAGTTTGATAAAATGATGCATTTTCTCAGTTTAAACACTTGATATGTTCTATTGTTTAAAAAATGCCCTAATTTGATTTCCAGTTCATTGCATTATGTTCTTATTTGCATATGTTGTGACTCACATTTTTAAAAGGAGGTATTGTTGAAGGACCTGTACATTTAATTGAAAGATTTTCCAACCAGTTATACTGAATATGTGATACATATGGAATTCACATTGAGCTCAAGAAAAATAAAGTGAGAAAGCATGATACAACAGTTACCAATTCAGCTTTAATATGTGTGCTTTATAACCATGATTAGTGACTCAGCAGCATGCACAGTACACAAAAACAGTTGACATGTTGGCATTTTTGTTACCTTATCAAACAAACCGAGGAGCTTTTAGTTTCTCTAGTGATCTTTTTGCCTCTGTCATGATGATAGAATGATTAAAGTCTATATTTTACACTGACAAGAGTGACAAAGTGAAGTGAAGACAACTGTGAAGATTCAAGGCAATCACATGTACTGGCTGTTAAACACAAGGCTACCTTTACATCATTTATTGTAATACGACCGAATGTGACAAAAACAGATCCGATACATATGTTTTTCTGACAGTTTTGCACAACAATTGTTGAAAAGGTAGCCAAGAATGAGTGGGTTATTCTTCCTGCAGCAGAGCTGAAATATCCAACAAACACTGACAAACAAAAACAATCTCTTGTACTGTCAATATCATCCAGAAGTGAGGGGTGCTACAGTTTGGTTTGGTGCACACAAATAATTCCCAATGTGTCCTGTGTACAGTTACCATCGCAGACACAGTCCATGCCATGCAAGCATGATGCTACCAGGGACTTACTGAGCATTAGTTGAGTCCATACTGTATTCCTCCTGATACCTGGACGAAGCACACATGGACACAGATAGGCACAGGGTTAGGAGAGAGGAGGGGTTGAGAAAGCAGGATAAGGAAGGAATGACCACTTGGGATACCACTGCAATTTGTTCACTTGCATTGTAAGCCACAAAGAGCGCATTTATCAAGTTGGAAGGAAAAGCTAACCATAATTTGTGCAACAAGAAGGCCCAAGAATATGACACGACAACTTAATAAAAACTAAAGCATTACGATTGATAAAATTGTTAAAATCTACACTTATGACTCGGAAAATGTAATTGTGTTTCTCTAAGGAGCTGCTTCTTATTGCACAAGAGGAAGACTTTTCCACCAATGAATCGCGCTCAAACCCCAAATGCAAGTATATGTGAACATTTACAGTGGATATCAACTCCATCTGAGCTCAAAGGGGACCCATTTTGAGGCTCCTCATACGCAAAGCACATGCAAAGTGAACAACATTTAATTCATTAAAAAAAAATAAAACAACAAAAAAACAACTTAACACTTCACCTGGCTTCTGAACAGATGAGACACTTAATGCAAACCACAGGGGATCAGTGGACACATCCTCTCGGCCAATCTCAGAATCGAGATGACCGCAGAGATACTGAAAGGAGTGTGTGACACTGAGTGATTTGACAAACAAGTCAAACAATTCCACACATTGCTTTTAATGACAAATGGACACTGACAGGGTCTGAAGCCAAAGGTTGAACAGACACTTTAACCGACAAACATGGAAACACAGCTTTTACTTAACTGTTTTCCCAGATGACAACAACCTCTTCTGCAGAGAAAATATTTTTGATTTCATTTATACTACTGGCAGTATGAATGGGCACCTTTAGTGCACTGGTCACATTGCTTAGATATAATTCATTACTTTGTTGTTTGACACCACATAAGGAGAAAAGTTTGACACAGAACATCTGAAACATTACCTTTTTGTTCAACATCAAATCTTACATGATTCAAAGTAAAACAAAAACACATTTTTGCTCTTTAGCCAACAGTATAAAGCAAAATCCCATGGAATGGGTATATTTTGGATATTTTACTTATTTGATTATTCAGACCCATTACGAAAGTTCTCAGTGTGACTTAATGACCCCCCATCCAGCTTTAACCCAGATCACCTATAATCTGAAAAAGCTTCTAGTTACTATAATGCAGTTCTTTATATGAATACATATGTGACTACATTATGAGTTTTATGAGCATAGTGTAGTATAACTAAAATACAGATTTTTGTTATATTTGGGAAGATAAAAATTGAGGCTGATAGTTCTTTGAAAGCTAGTCTAATGAGCAGCATGGAATAAACAAAAATTAGAGGTTTGGGCTGTACCATTGAAAACCCTAAACATCATCAGCCCTGATGGACTAATGGAGTGTCCATTAAGCCCAGGAAGTAGCCCGGTCACAAGGGGACCTCCATCAGTCCAGCTCTTAATCAACAACCTTTCGCCACTTCAGCAAAATTTATTTTTACGGTCCCCCTAGGCCCAATGACATCAAGTGTCAATGATACAGCCCCAAACATTCAGCAAATGTAGCATTCTTTTTGTGAAGAGTGCAAACTAAATTATTCAAGGAATTTGTGTTTAAGTTTAACTGAGATGTGCAGGTAGCTGCATACAGCACTGAGTCACACACATAGTAGGAGTCAGGTGCACTTGAAAACCAGGGGGCATTTCAAGCACAATCAGGTTGTCAGCTAATGAAGCTATTAGTCTTCTCATCCGTATAATGTACATGCACACAAGAACTCCAATTCTGTGATCTCAATGTCCATTTTATGACTATTTGACTGCACTTTAATGAACAATAAAGATGCTATCTAGCTGCTAACAGCTTTAGCAGTGCAGACTCAAAGATAAACAGAGGCTCCCTGTGCTTCCATTACTGTAGTGTGTAGCTGAGGTACACAAGACATCGACTCATCCTCTGTCTTGTAATCACAAACACAATAACTACAAAAAAGGTGTTTGGTTTTTTTTTTTTTACTATCCTGACATCTGTATAATTGTTGTTATACTGCCCTTCTGAGTATGATAAATTACTGAACATACAAGGAAAATGGATTCTCACCTTTGTACAGCTGATGTGGTTACAAGCTGAGCTACTCGCACGAGACACAAGAAAATGACCAGCACTTTCCAAGTTACCCTTTCAATTACCTTGACTGAGCGGAGCTGAGCTGAACTGACTGCCAGCTGGGAGGGCTTCACACACATACACTGTCTCTGCAGTGACTTCAAGGGCAAATGGGAAATGTAGTTTGCAGTAGGAAGCTTGCCAACTCCGTAATGTTTCACACTAAAGTTCACACCATAGAGGGACAGCTTCAGTTTACAACACATTTGTCAAGAAATTCAAAGACACTATGCCCATTACATATAACTGGGAATCCACCAGAGATCAGGTCCTGTAGAATACTGTGTTCTAGCCACAACCTGCCATACCTGCAGGCCAAAATTCAACGGAAACACTGGTTTCTGACTGACCGTTTTGCACACCTCACACAATGTTCCCTTGTAGGTCTAAATCGGTTTGTAAGGTATATTCACCTGCAGGTATCCATAGAAACAGTGCCTCAGTATCACATTACCAGTAATAGTATGTCCTATTATTGAAACAGACCTACAGCAACCGACCAGATGTTAAAGTGAGTATATGCAACCTCGAAAATGAAAAATGGAAACATGAGTGTAAAAGTATGTATGGGTTGAACTGGATTGAAGGGATGATTAAACCGAAGATGTCATCCAATCAAAGAGATGTCTTATTTCTTAGTAATTAACTCACATCCAATCCAAAACACATCCAATGTTTCTCTCAGTTCAATTAAAATCCGGAGTGCACTGTGTGAGCTACTCGGACAGCTTCCTCATTCAATCCCTCATTCTTGAGGCCAACTAATTGATTTTCTGTTATTTGAGGCTCTTAAGCAGACAGTAAAGCCAAGTGATGGTATGATGGATCAATTGACGAATGTATACAACTAACAGTATAATACTCGAGATCACTGTTTTTCTTGACAGCACCTTTCTGAAGGCATCACTCTGATGTTGGAATTGACTGCATTTTTACTTGCTCTTGTCTTGGAAGTGTTGGTGATTTTATTCAAGAGCCTAGTCAAAACTACTGCACTCATTTGGGGCAGTCATTTCTCAGGAGGTAGAGCAGGTTGTCAAATAACCAAAGGGCTGGTGGTTCAAATCCGGCTCTGTCCTAGTTATGCGTCGTCGTCTCCTTGGGCAAGACACCACCCACCTTGCCTCCAGTGTTACTCAAAGTGATGTATAAATGCTTGGTCGTGGTTGGAGAGATTGTTTGATGCAAATTGACAGTCCTAGGGCAAACTGTGGCTACAGATGTAGTTTACCACCACCAGAATGTGAGCGAATGGATCAATACAAAGCACTATAGAAAACTATTATTATTAGTCTGACTTCATGTAAAACTCATAATGCCTCTGCTACACTATTCATTAAATGTTTGCTTTTAAAAGTACTTGTCAGATATTTTCAGGCAACAAAAAAGCTGATTCTTTTACAGCAGGGAACTTAGGTTTGTTCTATTTAAATGTTGAAAAATTGACTAAAAACTATTTTATAATATTTACAGTAGGGACATGAAGTAAAGCACGTTACTTTCACATTGTCTTAAGTGAACTGCTCAGATGTTTGTCCTCCAGGTTTAATGAACAGTAGTAATGGACAAGCTGTAATTTACCCCAGAGACCACATTAAAACCCCATCATTAGAGCTTGAGTACTCAAGATGAAAGAGTTAATTGTTCCATGAAAGCAGGACACTATAAATAAACACAAAGACAAAAAGAGGAGGACACATTGTACAAGGAACAGTGGCAAGTTTGCAATTAAACTGCTACGATGATGTTGTCACTAAGCAGCGATGCTGGCAATGAAAAAGAATGTGAAGCCTTAATTTGCTTGGAAACAGATTGAGAAATTAAAAACAGGAGCAAATGCCACTTATGAAAAAAAAATTACAAAACAAATTCTGTGGTTAAACTCAGTCAAACTACAATGATTAAAATATTGCATTAATTGATTTAATGAAACAGTGCATCAGGGCACATCTTAAATACCACATTCTCATTAGACTGTGGCAGATAAATGAAGATCTATGGTGTCCTTTACTAATCCAGAACCAACCACAAAATTTCAATTAAACAGTGTCATGAATTCGATTTTTTTTTTAACTTGAAATATCTCTATGATAAGATTCTACTTCTACACTGTTTCCCATAAAATTGGAATAATTGTGCTGTCAGACATATTCCATTCCCCTTTTTATTCTGATTTATACACATCAGTAATCACCTTTGACCACATTCAATGGTCACATACTGAACCACAGTTACACTTTATCTAGTAAGAACAAATCATATGGTCACAATCACTTCATGAGAAGCGGTAAAATATTTTACTCCAACTTTATGGGCAACAGTGTATAATGTGCTATCTTAAGAGGCTAATAACAGAGGAGAATTCACTACTAAACTGAGTAAAGGGCTATTAGGAAAACTGTCTGGAAGTTCAAGTTACTCAAAGAGGAAATGTAATTTCTACTACTCTACTGATGGTATCTGCACAATCCACATTAATCACAGATCTTCTACAGTAGTTTTTGATAGGTACACAGACTGAAGGAAGAAGTGCTGTATATTGTACCATTAATGTCTATCTAAACTTGATTTACTTGGAGAAATTACAATGATTCTCCCTTAGTGCCGAAATGTTGTATCAAACTACAATCTTTACAATTCAAAACACTGCAAATTGGAGGATACACAAATCAAATCACCCAGCACTAATACTTTCACACTGTGCCAAAGTCGAGCAGAGGGGAAATAAAGTAGCGGAACCTTAATAAGAATATGAATAACAGCTTCTCCGTTTAGATTCATTGCACACCAAGGCCAAAGCTTATAGCCATGTTTCCAGCAGACTTTTCTCAATGTGTTTGTGAGACTCAGTGATGCCAGAATAAATCTGTTCAATGACCTCCTGTGTTTAAATGATGACCAGCCCCCTCTGTCTGTGAAGATACGCCAAGTGTTAATCAGCATCTTTACAACCTACAAAATTGAACTGTCAATAACCTATAAGGAATCCTATATAAACAAACAAAAAGGCATTTCTCAGGTGCAGTAAATTAGGGAGGAATACGTTTTTTATAGGGCTGTTCAGTGCAGAAAGCCAAATTATTGATTTGACTTCTCTCTCAGCATCCTCACATCTTTCTCAGGCCAGCTGGACACGAATCCCACGCTCATCACATTTCACAATGTAGGAAGCTTTTTGCATCCTGACAACATCCTGTCAGCCTCTAGGGGACAGACAGAAACCCGGATGGACAAATAAAATAACATGTTCTGTCATTTCTGACAGGAGATTTTCATCAATGTGACAGGGTGAAACACTGTCAAAGGTCAAATGGCCAAAGGACTCATTTGGTTTTACAGCCTCAGTCATTTACTCAAAGCGTGTGTTGGATCTCAGTACTAGGTTCTGTAATGCAGTATAGCATATGTCAGTATCATTCAGTTTAACAGAACTGTTTGGCAGTCCATTAGATTTTCATTCATTCAGTTCACTCCACTTGACAGTTGACTCATAGGATTTATACGAGTGAAAAAAAGCTTTGACTGGTCTATCTGCATTTATCATTACGGCCAACATCTCAGACATGGCTCCAGTAACACCATAAGCTTGGTCATTATTGCCTTCATTGTCATCATCATCCTCATTATTCACTGCCATTTGTTTTGCTCATAACACCACCACAGTAGCAGAGAAAAAGTCACTGCTTTCTTTGCCAGCTTCTCAAATCATCAACACTTATATAATGACCATACTATTATTTTTACATTGCCTTCATGGTCACGGTCCAGCTAAACTTAAATATCATGTTAGTTTTGATAACAGTGAGGACCTGCAGCCCGTCTAAGATACATTAGTATTTCTAGGTACATCAAAGTCAGCCATGAAATGTTCATAAGTTTATTAATTCTTTGCTGTGACAAAATGGGTAAATTTTACTTTGAGCTTGTTGCTCCTGGACTCTAAGTCCATTTCATCCTAAATAAATTCAACTAGGAAAGATTCTGAATGGATGAATGAGTGAGTTCAGTTTCCATATGTGTGTGTTATTTGGGGGGGGGGGGGGGGGGGTTTACATTTTGCATTTCTGCTACTCTATTATATATAAAATTGCAAACACATTGTTGATCATACAGCTGATGTGTCTATATTTGATCTTGAAATGTCAATGAATGGATCAAATATACTTGGGGAAAAAATATATATCATTGGATACCAACAAAAACAAAACAAAAACAAAACTGTATGTTGTAAATTCAAAGACTGCACAGACTGCCCCATCAGCATTCTGGAAAAGGGTTTGTGAACTTAATGGAAATGGTCCACCGGTGCCTTCAAGGTAAGTCTTAAAATGCCGTCTATAAAGGCAAAGTGACTGGGGATGGGCTAGCATCGCCAACCAGGTCTGGTTCATCCAAAATAAAACAGCTACCAAATATATTAAATTAACCATTTTACTGCACATTTTTTGCATTATTTGGAATCAATGCTACTTTCAGACTGTATTTCTGCCACTCTCATTTCATATAAATCACAAATACATCATTAATCATGTAGCTGACAGGTTTATACTTGACCATGGAATGTCAATGAATAGATCAAATACACCTGAGACAAAAATACCACATGAGTGTGCACTGACAACAAACATGTATGCTGTAAAAACACAGGCTGAACACACTGCACCAACAGCATATTGGCCGGGAAAAGGTTTCTGAAACACTGCCAAGTAATCACATTTTTTCCTGCTTCAGCCAAGCTGGCTTCACACATTCTGCCCAAACGTATGCCAATCGGAGTTATAACACTAGGATTTCTGCAGTTCTTCTGTATGTCTCATGGAAAAAAACACAGAAAACATATGGTCTCCTCCCAGCTGTTGTGAGTTCAGCTCAAACCACAATCTAATTTGTCTGCCAAATGGTCTGATAAGTGTCCTGACGGTAGAAGTCAAATCCGTTCTTTTTAATGGTGCAGGAAGGAGCTAAAAATCCATGTTCCCTTCTAGTTTATCTTAACATAAAGAGGTACGTCAACACAATCTCCCATGGTTTGCATTTTTCCTTTTCTAATATACTGGTGTCATTTCAAAAACAACTTCACCTTTGAATCTATAATAATGAGCATTTTCCCACCATACAGAAACAAAAGGATTCATAAAATTGTAATGGGAATGCAGCATCTATCCTATTATGTAATGCCTATATACTGCAGCCATTAAAAATCTCAATGATGCTGAGAGTGGAGTGATTGACGGCACAGGCGTGTAAAAATCACTCCGCTATTCGTCATGAAACTGACTCATAAAGAAGCGCATGGGATAGTGGATTTTTTTTTTACCCCACTGGGGAGAACATAGCCTCCCACCACAGTGTCATCGTGTCAGTCACATTCCTATAAATCTCTGCAAGAAACATCCATTTACGGATGCATAGATTTACGGGTGATGCAATACTGAACGAGTCGCAACTTTTGCCTTGGGATAATTACGACCCAAGTTACTATGGAGACTTTACGCACTATGCACTCGCAGCATCATGGCTTTTTTTTTTTTTTTTTTGCCTTTTCTCTCTCTCTCTCTCTCTCTCTTGCGGATGCTGCATGTGTGTAAGCGAGATGCATTCACGAACATGCGACTTGGAGAGGATGTGCATCAGCTACCTTTGCCCGGCATCGCTCCCGAAAGAGCCCATGGTCCGGAGAGGGCTGGAGGGGTTGACCCAGGTGGGCTCGGGGGTTTTCTGCACCTCGGTCTTGACGTCTGGGTCGATTTCCGAGGGTGACGGTGTGAGCTTTGCGCCTGCCATGGCTCTCTGGGTCTGTCTCCGAGTGTTACCTCCAGCAGAGAGCGGCCAATGTGGGTTTTATTCTCTTCTTTTCTGGTGTCAGAACAGGTTCGGTTCGCCGGAAAACCGCATCCTCGTCTCACTTGTGTTGCACGAAGGCGGAGGGAGATGTTCTCCCTCCTCCCTGCTGCATCACGGGGTCTTCAGACGCGCGGAGGGGAGCATCTCCAGGTTATCGAGCTCTCTCCTCCATCCGTGGGAGATGTGAGGTCCCCCTGCGTCTCAGATACGCGTCGTCACGATGCAGCGTCAACCGCTTGTCCAGCCCAGCGGACTGCACTGCCAGTTACATAACTCATTTAGGTGGTCAAATATGATGACGGGATCCAGACTGATCTGAGCAACGAGCAATTGAGCTGTCAAAGGTCTCAGATGACTGGATGTCCCCAAATGAGCTTTGTCAACTAATAAGTTCAACCACGTTTCATCCACCTCCTCTAAGCTTTTGCTATGCACAGACAAGACTCAGCAGAGTGATGAACACCACAAACAAATGAGCAGGTGGTTTTGACAAACTACATGAACATGAGAATTTGCATAAGCAAAACAAAATAAACAAAAACCAGGCTGGCTGAAAAATGACTCCAGATTATTTTCAGTGCACTGTGACTGGATTTTCTGCTTAAAAGACTGAATGATTCCTAAAAGACAATTGGAAGAAAAACATGCAAATCTACAAGGAACATTCAATGTACTTTTTCCGTGGGTTAAATACCAATAAAGGTTATAAACAATAGAGGACTGATCTGGGACCAAGATGTAAAGGTGAACTGATGAGCTGCTTAGTTGTAAACTATTGTATGTTCACTTTGGTGTGAGATACCAAATGGCATCTGGTGCAGAAGTTAGACACTGTAGTAAAGTGAATACATCATACCGACCCCATAAAACCAGTCATTAGAACCAATGTTTTATTCATTCTGGGCATTTTAGTCAAGGGGATCGTATACATGTAGGTCACCTTGAACGGCAGCCCAGTCTCTGTATGCCTCAGTTAAAGCAATTGTATTCATTTTCAGGTGATTATACACTAATGAAAATAGCATTGCGAGTTGTACATTATTTCAGCAATTTAATTTAATCATTAACTAGTTTATAGTCGATTAATTCAAATGAATAATTTTCAATCATCCATTTTTTGAATCACTTAGCATTTGAGAGGGTCATGGGGGCACTGAAGGCTATCCCAGCTAGCAACGGGCTAAAGTGGGGTACACCCTGAATGCATCATAAGTTCAGCCAGTTTTTAAGAAAAATACATAAATGCATTGTCTAGAGTCTGACCTCCTAAATCTGGATTTTTTTCTGGATTCTTTCCTTTTTTTTTGACTGTACAGGGATTACATTTGTATACTAGACAAAAGAAATCTAAAGTGGCGTAAACACATAAGGATTTTCTAAATCTGCAGAGATTTTTCTGTCTGTTACACACCCCACACATGAAGATAAAGAATCAAGCATTGAACAGTTTTGATTGTACTGTGTATGGTGTGCTCTGATAATCTCAACACACCACTCCAAGAAAGAATCGAGAATCTTGTCCTCCAAGTCAGAAATCTCTCGCGCTCAAACGTGATCTAACAAAAACAAAGAAACAGCAACAACAGGAAAACACAACATGCAACATGGAAGACGACACATGAAAGGAGGGAATGGTGGTGTTCTTGGGACTATTTTTGATAGAAAAAAAAATAATTCTGACATCCACCAGGCTTTGTTTCAGGTCAGCCATGCTTGGTTTTATTTACACCTGCTTCCTTGTTCCTCAGTCAGCTTGCTTCTTGATTGGCTACATTCCGTTCCACATCACAATTCATGACTTCGGAATCGTCAGCTTTCCCAACACGAGAAGATTTTTGGTTGTAAATATTGAACGAGTTTAATATTTACCAGTTGGCCCCGACCCATTTCGGAGCTGATTATTGGGACAAATTCACTCTTAACACACCTGACAGGAATATATGGGTTTTAGACCAGTTCTCTAAATATTAAGGTTCTGGGATAAAGGTCATGAATGAAATCTTTGTGACATGTCATACATGTTTATACTTCGAGAAGACAATCTATTCTTCTGACTCCAGTCAGTCTGGATTCAGAAGAGGTTGTCCTTGAGTAAACGGGCCATAGCGTAGGAGGGGCACGGGAAATACAATAGAGCACAGGAAGTACGATACCAGTTCAGTACATGTACCAATGAGCTTGAACCTTATTACTGTGTTTTGACAGGCGAACCAATGGACATGTAGCCATGTTCTATATTATAGTTTAGACTTCCCAGTGTTAGTCAGTCAACTGCTGTATGTTCTTGACTCCTTGTACAAGTAAATTCATATTGGTTTCTGAACCCAGTGACTCCACCTCTTCTTTTCAGAAAATTCTTCTAACAACACCTCAGACCACAGGATAATATTATAAGATAAGATATTCTGGCGTTTGCCGTCCTGGTTAGGGAAAGGGGAAAATAATGACAAAAACAGCTTGATTACCTTTATGTGTGTACCCCATTTAAGCAGAGATGGGAGGGTGTCATATGTGCAAGCAACAAGCTAATCTCAACTGTGAATGAACTGCTACAGCACAAGTCGTATGTCAAGTCTGTAGAAGCCCAGTAAGACAAGGCAAGTCATTATTCAGGTGTGTGTGTGTGTGTGTGTGTATATATATATATATATATATATATATATATATAAAAAAGACAAGCCCAAAGACCAACAATGGAGTGTGGCGTTCTAAAGGTCGACCGTGTTCTTCGTTTGTTCTGTCACTTATTTTAATTAGAGGGTGCTTTATGATGACTTGCACACACTGCATTACAAATTACCCAGTCATACTTCAAAGATAAAATGCAGCCTCTCAGTATGTCTCCATGCATTGCTGACTTGTCAAGTCATCTGCAAGAGGTCAAAGTCAAGTGAAATCTGGTGAAGTCCAAGTCTTGTCAGTGTGAGTCAGTGAGTCAGACAGAGCTCTGGGCTCATGGCTGTGACTTAAGTCTCCTGCCTCTGCATCAGAGAATGTCATCTTAGGTGATGGGAAAGACTGGTATTTTTGCCTTTATTAGAGATAGTGCACACAGCGGAGACAGAAAGCAAGGATGAAGAGGAAGAGAAGAGTAATAACATGCAGCAAAGGATGTGGGCTGGGAGTCAAGGCCAGGTTTCAGCAGTGTGTTCTTGGGCCATGTGGGTTGTGCCTTAACAGGGGGGTGGACCCCCAAGACTGAAGTTTTTTCAACATTTTCTCACACTGTATAAAGCACAGAAATAATCAATTATCCCTTAAAGACCTGGAACTATTTTTGCGGCAACGTCCGGATTACATTTTCTCTACAACTAATCATTCATAAATAATGAGTCACCGTTTACTCTAATATTGTCCTCTGTGGTTTGCACATTTCAGAGAAAATCTGGTAGTTTCCGATATTCAATTTACTGATCCTGGGGCGGCTATGGCTCAGGTGGTAGAGTGGGTCGTCCAATATCCAAAAGGTTTCCTGCTCTCTCCAGGTCAGCCGCTGTGTCCCTGGGCAAGACACTTCACCCTCCTTCCCTCCAGTGCCACTCACACTGGTGTATGAATGCGTATGAATGTTCGGTGGTGGTCGGAGGGGTCGTAGGCGCGAAATGGCAGCCACACTCTGTCAGTCTGCCCCAGGGCAGCTGTGGCTACAAGTGTAGTTTACCACCACCAGAGGGAGAATGTGAGAATGAATGAATCAATACTGTAAATCGCTTTGGGTGACTTGAAAAGCGCTATAAAAATCTAATCAATTATTATTATTATTATTATTATTATTATTATTATTATTATTATTATTATTATTATTATTAT
>JAQQZY010148325.1:0-15097 GCA_030068375.1 Ostorhinchus rueppellii
AAGTACAAACACTACCTTAAAAAAAAAAAAAAAAAAAAAAAAAAGTACAAACACTGCCTTAAAAAAAAAAAGTACAAACACTACTTTAAAAAAAAAAAAAAGTACAAACACTACCTTGGCAGAGGTCTGTACTCTCCGAGTGCTTTTCTTGTTAAAGATGTTCTGATAAATTGTCTTCAGAATTTCAGGAAGTACTATTTACATGAATACATGTAGATTGCAAATTCTGCTTAGGGTTTGTGGATGTTCAGGACAAATTTCAACCCAGTTGATGAGGCTGAGAACTAGTGATGGAATGTATCTCTGAGGAATAAACTTTAAAACTTAAGTTTTATCACAAAAAAAAGCCCATTTGAAATAAATAAATTTTAAAAATATCCTCACAACTCAGCTTTTACTCAACTGTATCAGTAGTTCTTGTACCACCACAGCTATACGAACAGGAGAATTATGCCACTTCTATCTCTAACAACAGAGAAAGCATCTAAGTAGTATGCTCTTCACAACTTAAAGTGAATCTGTACTGATCAAGCTTATGACATTAATTGTCGTGCATTACTTATAAGCAAGAGAGGCACAAATTCAGTAAAAAAAAAAAAAAAAAAAACCCACCATAAATGTACCACACTAAACCTTTTCATTATGTGAATTATGGGTGGGGGCAGATCCTATGAGCGCTTGGAGTGGTGTCTGCTGCACGGGGTCAGTGACAAGTCCATCACAGCCCAGGACAATACAAGGTTTTGTTATTACCAGCGCTGGAACAGCCCGTGAAGGACAATATATCATTGACCATATCTGACGGAACAGTGACTTAGTACTCACATATACTTGACAACAGGCCACAATGCAAGTTACCAGATGGAAGCACTAGTATTATACGTGATCTTTCAAAATAGCTAGCAATGAAAATTCACTACAAATACCCTTTGAACACACTGAGTGGCAGCACAAATTAAAAGCTAATGCTCAACAGATCTAAATGGGTGATAAAAATATGAAAAAAAACAAAATAAAAACAAACATAAAGTGTGCTAGTCAGGTATTGTTCCACCATTTGCCTCCTGAAAAGACACATTTCTCCACTGCCACAACTCTCCTGCAGGTAAGAGCATTATTCTAACAATAGATATTCTCTCGTTGTTTTATTGGTGTTGAAGGAGATACATCAATCCATTATCCATGATCAGTGTTCTGCAATGTCATGCGCCCTAGCTGTGACTTCAACTGGGCAAACCCATCATTCTAATAAAATGCAATCAGCTGTTTTGTACTGGGCCCAGTAAGGCACACAGGATGTACGCTGCTGGAACATATTGTCAATGAGTTACCATTTTAGTCTACATCTCCATCCTGATATCTGTGCCATACAATGTTTAAACCTCTGAAGTAGCAAGAGCTATTTTAAGGGTGATGAAGTCATTTGCAAATGTTCCACCATTACTAAGACGCTGTCACTGCAGCTTATCCTCAGCTCTGACAAATACAAGTATGACTGATGGAATGAAATACAAACTGGCTAACCAACACAGAGAGTTTTTACTCTTATCCTTGCATCTCTCCCGGTCTGTCAGGCTGATTCACACTCTAATCACGTCAATCAGCCACATGGTTACACGTCAGTTCATGCTCATGAAACATGTAACCACAAAGCACAACCATAAATTTGTTAGCTTCTCAAGATGCACTCATTGGAGAACCCTTTTTGTTTTTGTTTGGCTTTGAGCTCTGTCTTTCTCATAAAGTGCTAACTCCACCTTTAGTTTATCTAAGTGATGGAATGGAACCTAATAGAACACACTCTCAACATATTCAGGTAGTCACGTTACACACATACACACACCTGGTTGAGGGTGACAAATTCTGCATCCAGCCCCACCAGGTCACCAGCCTGCGGCATCTCGCTGACCATGAGTGGAATGAATGTAGCGTGACTCTTCCTCTGCTTCCGAGCCAATGAAGCCTCTGTCAGTAGAACACTAGCATCGATGGGGTTTTTTACTGAGGCAAACGGAAACACCAGCACTTAAATAAATGCATCAAACAAATGCATGAACCACAGACTTGCAGCTGAAATCTTTAGATGTTACTGTTGTCCTTGAACTTACTACGAAGGTCATATTTGTTGTGGTAATTCCTCTTGGCATAGTACAAAATGGCCGGTACTTTCCAACTCACATCAAACTGTGCAGCTTCAGTCTTAAAACAATGCAAAGCTCCATTACTTAAATATTACCGATAAGCAAATATTCCATTATTAAAAATGAAAAAAGTGGTCAAATACTCACCTTATCAATCGGCTCAATTAAGAAATCATTGAAAAGATACCACTGCTGGTGTGTGACTCCCTACAAAAGATACTCTGATCGTTAGTATTCCAAGATAGATTTGTCACTCTGTAATATTACACTTTACACTGACATTAACCCTTTAAAGCCTAAAATAGTTCACCTGAGCTTTTTTTTTTATTATTATTATTTTGACTATTAAAAGGTTAGAAAATATGTTGTGAGTCTATTTAACCCATTTTTCCAGAGCATGTTTTCAAAATCTATCAATCATTTACAATTTACTGCATGTTATAATTCTGCTAAAATGGCTTCTTCTCCAGCTTCTAGTACAGGTGTGAGTGAAATTATCATAATGACCTAATAAAACCTATAAAGCACAATATCTCAGGAGTCAGAAACCATTGAAATTTTTCCAATCGCACAAACAGTAAAAAAATAACAGCCATTCAAATTGCGTATGTGCCAGCGATGACACGTCAGGTTTTAAAGGGTTAATTTGATTATCTTCCAAGCTTCACCAACCTCTTTTCTTTGATGATAGGTTTCTCCCACTTTGATATGTGCAACCAGGTTGCCACCTGTGCGAACATCCAAGATGTGGGGAACAGTGACCACCAGGTCATACAGAGAAGCACCTTCGGCCTCTTCGGCAGAACTTAACTAGTCAGAGATGATTTATGAGAAATGTAAATCTTCAGGCTTCAAAGAAAATGTGTTTATTCATAAAAACCATTATATTAACCCCAAAACGCGACTAAAATTATCCTGCTGTACCTCCTCTCCCTCAGGCCAAGTGCTGATTTCCAGTCCCTGAGTTTTACTGATGGACATCTTCAGAGTGAGAGGAATCCAGACGTGTCGCAGATCTTCCGCCCGTGTGTCAACGGTAAAACCCTCCATGCTGCAAATATCCTCCCCACTGCACAAATACATCAAGTAAGTGGAAGCTCATATAAAAAAACAAGCTTGCTCTGTGATACAAAAAAAAAACAAAAAAATCTTACTCTAAGCACCACTCAGTGGGCATTGGAGGAGGGGGTTCTTTGGGCTTTGCAGGCTCCATCGCCTCTTTCTGCATAGCCTTATTGAATGCATACTGTGGGGGAAAAAAACACAGTGTGTCAACCAAAACATCCAAAAATATACTATTCTGTAGCACAGAAGTGAAAACCACAACATGACATGTACCTCCGCTTGGACCCTCCAGAATTCAGCTTCTTTAGCACTGTTTACTTCACAGTTGATGACAAGAACATCTGGTAGACACCTAATGTTACGTGTCTGTACCTACATTAGCAGACAAATAATAAGCTTACTACTGGTCTGACTGAATCAAATTAGATATGCTTTATTTATTCATCAGAATTGTTTAAACTTGTGCTTTGTAACTTACCGTGGGCTGATATTTCTCACAGTTTTCACACCACGCCTGAGTGCTCTGTTCCAGACAGATGCTCTTCTTCAGAATCTCAGCAAAGTCATACTCTTTTATTGTCTTTTCTGACAAGTCAAAATGAGATGAATAACAAATTCAAAATGCTTTATTTTTGTCAACATTATACAGTGATACAATATCTTTATGACATGTGCAAAGTACTCACCTTGAGAGTTCTGTTCAGGGTAGTGCATGGTGAAGAGCAGCGTGAGTGACGATCGGACTGTCTCCTTCCCACAGCGACACAGACTGCTGTTCTCAACCTCACATCCAAACAGTTTTCCGATGACAGACTCACCAGAGGAGCCCAGAGAACTGGAACACATGCATTGAAGGTAGAACCTTAATAAATGTTTGTCCAAGACTTTATTCGGCCTGAATTCAAACAGGGACCGGAGGCGCTGATCTGTTCTGACCTGCTGCTGGCTCCCCTGTAGGCCTGTGGTCCTTCCTGCTCCTGCGTTTCCTGGTGGAGCTGCGTGAGAATGAAGCGGTTCCAGCTTTGGATTAAGCGGCCGAGTCTGGCTTTGCCTGTTTGTTCGTCAGAGTCTGCGAGGATCAGGCCCAGCGCAGAAGCTTCAGGGATGGTGCGAAATGCTCGGAGGAAGTTACTGGCCTTGAGGAGAGAAAGTAGGGGAAATATAGAAGTGGAAAACTGACTAAAAAGACAATATGCAGTTAGAACAAGATGTGAATAACTCTTCCCAATTGTACAAAAAAAAAAACGCATATACAGAAGGTGATACTATTGCTTTATGTATAGTTTCTTTTTACTTAATTTACTTTTCTTATATAGATTTTTTTTATTATATCTTGTATTTATTATTAACTAGAGAGACTACATCTAATCTTTCTTGTAAGTGTTTATGTACTTGATGAATGAAGGTGATTCTGACATTAAGGTCCATGCATCTACCTGACATGGATCTCCTCGTGACAAATCTAGCATGTGGAAGAGGAAGCCGAGCTCACAGGCCAAACAAAACTCCTTCTGGCACAAATGATTCTGCACAAGGCAACGGATTGGCTCCACGAAATATAACACCTAGAAACACAACAAAGAAGATCATTTAAGTAAATTCTTAAAAAAAAAAAAAAAAAAAAAAAGAGAAGAAAATTTATTGACATAACATTAAACTGCTCCCTAAAAGTTCTACATTCTCTTACCTGAATCATGCAGTTACAGTAAGCGTTGGGGATGTGAGGCTCCAGGCCAGCAAACAACGTCCTGTTGTAATGTTTGAAGTCAAAGTCCTCAAGTCCAAGCTTAGAGTATTTAATTGTGACCTGATGCAAAAATGAAGATAAACATGATGTATTTGTTTGAAAAAACAAACAAACAACAACATTAATTTTATATGAAAGACAGGATGTATTGCAGAAAATCCAACCTTTCTGTACTTTTTGGGCACCATGTAGAGGTGAGGCTCTTCATCACGTCCAATTGGTGATTCAGGGACCTGGTTGTAATTATCATAATCCAGCTCCACATCTTTGATTTTATAGGGAACCTGAAATCAACACAGACAATCAGATTCGCTTCAGCTCTGAACAATTAAACCATATACAAAATAAAATGACAATGGGCTGTCACTGCTACCATGATTAATTCATTAACCATTTACTATCCGAATTATATATTTTCAGTGTTTCATGGACCTTAAATACTAGATCATACGAAAAGCCATTAGAGATAAAAGTCTACACTCCATGTTATCACACACCTGGTTTCGAGGACGGGTTCGAGGGTTTGCTGCATATCCAATAAACCCAACTGTCTTCATTGTGCGCAAGATTTCTGGGTCAACAGGAGGAGCTCGTCTGAGGGAAAAGAAAAAAATTTTTTACCCATCCATGATTAAGCGTAGCTGAACAGCTAATGTCCAAGAAACTGCAAGATGTTTTCACACTTTGTCTCCAATTCACTGACATGCAAAATAATTAATATTAGAATAATCTTTCAGAAACCTTAATTCTACATTTCCTTTATACTTTAATTAGTGTCTGACAGTAACTGATCACTGTCTGACTGCTCTGACTGACAACATAAACAATAGTGACGCAAGGCCACTAGCGGTAAACTGGTAGTGGCTTTATTACATATGATAACTTCATGGGAAGAAGCAACCGATAGTTGATGAATTACAATAATCATACACACTTCCTGGCAAAACATTTCATTGCTGAAAACTCATTGTGCATGTCAAATTAATTACATTTTACCATAGAAGAACCCAGATAACTGTTGAACGTCATATCTACGTCATTACATATAAAATGAAACTGAATCACTGAACAGCATACTCTACGTAAATAAACAGTACATGTGGAACTGAATCATCACAGCAGTTATTGCGGTTTAGAAGACAAATACTAACAATCAACTGTAACTTCTGCTCATACGAGTAATTTGGGGAATGAATAAATAAATAAATAAATAAATAAATAAATACAGCACAGATTCATTGGTCAAATTAATTCTCTGTATCTCAAAACATGTACCAAAGATAGTTTTTAATCACCAGGTCATGAGGTTTCTCAAATCACATATAAATATTACACATATCTGCTTATTTGCTCAGTTGCACTGTTTTCATAAAACTGCACTATCAGCCATAGCTGCTGATATTAACCCAGGACCCAGAGTGTAAATATATTGACCACATACTTCATATTTACTTTTATACATAAATCCTCCTTTTGTATTTATTATACAATCTCATTCCATCTTCTTTTAAATTTTCTATCTTATATTTTATACAACTAGTGCTGTTATTGCACGAGGCTGATCTGTTTTTCTCCTCACAAACACTTCATTGTACTTCTGACCTGGGTTAACCTGCATATGACAAATAAAACAGAAGTGAACTTAAACTGAAATACAATGAGACTTACAAGGTGGTCATTGAGATAGTGAAATGACCTCATACTTTAGTAATATAAAAAATGAGAACATAAAAACTCTGTCAGCACAGAGTTCTTCATTTGGTTTGCTTCCACATTGTGATGACACATTGTTGCAGAACACACACAGGCCTACTTACTTATTTTTACTGTAATAGTGGTAGATTGGATTTGAAAAATATCATAAACAATGCATTTGTGCTTGCTTTTAAGTCCAAATATTGGTGAAATCATGAATTTAAACATGAAATAAAACCTTGCTTTATTATATAAAGTGTTTGTTACAGCGATACCTGGGGCTCGGTGTAGCCAGTGCAGTGGGCCAGTCTGACAACAGTTGCTCAGTGCTGGTCAGCGGCATTGGGATGAGCGACAGGGGCAGCAGGTCATGGTTCCAATCCAGCTGGGGCAGCGTATCCACAAGACAAGGCAGGGGAAACTCTGTCTCCCGAGAGTAGTCGTTAAATGAAACTTCTGGAGCATCAGACCAGAGGTGAACACACCCCCCAGAATCCCCAAAGGCTAAAGCTTGTTTACTGGATGAAACATCAAAACTCATGAGCAACTGCCCAACAGTGTTGACGTGAAAAATGTCTGCAACGTTGGCAAGACCAGTGGGCTCACAGAACTGACACTGACCTAAAAATACACACACACAATGTAGACAATTATTTGCAGGAGAGGTTAAAAAAAATGTAAATCAATCTAATTTTTCCATTTAAAGACAGTACCTGTCTGTGAGATGATCGCAAGGCGTGATGTGTATGTAGGAATAAACCGCAAGAAGAGTGGATCCACATGCACCTGAAGAGGAGTGACGGCTCGCATCATGCGAAGGTCATAAACCATAAGGAAACGGTCACATGCCAAGCCGTTCAGTCCACGGCTGGAGAAGCCACATGCAGCCAACAGGTTTCCATGTACGTCAAAGTCAGAGAGACTGCCAGAGAATGCATCAAATTCATGCTCCATCTTAAAGGTACGCAAGTCCCGAAGAGTCACCTGATTTTAAAAGAGCACCAGAAATGTTTGAGTCAGGAAGACAAACACATTTCATTAAGTAATTTGCTCCAATCATCTTTACCTTGCCAGAGGTGTGTCCACAGAAGAAGAATCGACTGGTATGACGCATGATTGCCACTCCTGGTACCTCAACAGTGAACTGTCAGATAAGTAGGTTTGAATTTGTTTAGTGTTTATAATGATGGCATGCATAGCTTAATTGTGGTGGTTAATGAACATAATCTCAATGTTTCACCTTTTGGGTTTCTTGAACAGTACTTAAATCAACTTCAACCACATAGTTTTGTAATCCACCCATTAGCATGGTATTGTTGTCCGTCATGAGGAGACTGTGCATGTCAGCACCTTCCTCCATCCTGGAAATCATACATGTTTTGTTAATAAATAAAAATCTAAATGAATAATTCAGTGAGAGAATAGCATGAATTAAAGCAGTAGGTTTTCTTGAAACTAGTCGGCACAAGAAAATTAGTTTCAGCCAGGAATTAACAAAAATGAAACTCACGGATAATCAAACATGACTAAGCCACCTCGTGTGTAGCATTTGAGGTTACTCTTTGAGAGAAACAGTACACCTGTTTCCAAACTCTGAATGTTTCGGATATCATCTGTTGCATGGACTTGGAAAGATGAATACCGACCCATTGTTGATCCAAAAAAGGAAGTTACATGGCCCTAAAGAAAATGTTAAGAACAATAAGAACAAGGTTTTATTAGAATTCTTTTAATTTTCAAAAATCTAAGAGTGACCAACTAATTTTATTAACAATCACTACATATTCATATCAATCATCTCACCCTGTGGTTTCCCATCCAGAGCATCTCCTCCTGAAGATCAAAATGTGTTGCAGTGACTGGGATGCCAACTTCTGAAACCGCGCTGTGTAGCTCAGAAAACATGCCCTCCATAAGATGCACAGGCTCAGGCACCGTAACACCTAGCCCCTCTGGGTCAAGCTCCACGCCCTGCATTAAAGTGGGGTTAAGGTGAGGGTCCATTGAGGGCTCCATCCCTCCATCCAGGGTTCCATGGAGGGCGGGTGAGTATTCACCCATCCCAGGGTCAAGACCATCAAAGTTCATCATGGGTACTGTTACATCAACCTGGAATTGAACACAACAAAAGCCAGTTAAAAATACGCACATTAGATTCTTGTACTGACTCTGGGTTACACCAACAAGGACTTACATTAAAGACTAAAACCACTTTGACTTTAGATTATTTTTTAATCTACATGTAAATGAACTTCAATTGTTGCATAGCTAATTTTAAATTTAAATATGAGGTGGGTGAATGGTTAAAATGTGTCTCTCTTTGAGGTAGACTGAGTAAAATACATTTAAATGTATTGCTCACTTTCCTAACTGATTCAGCCAAGTTTTGCTCAAAGCAGGGTGAAAATAGCTTCATTGATAAGCCATCACGTGTAAATCAACGTTTCAATCATTTATAAAACAATGTCACCTCACGCAGTTGTTTTCAGAACTCAATTTTAAGATTTAAAAGTTTGCCCATTAAACGCTATTGAATGTCACTTCAGTGTTAGCATTAGCTCGCAGTTAGCCCGAAAGCTCAAGCTAATATTTAGCCCACCAAGAGTCTCCGACATCAAAGCCATAATATTTCTGAATGCAATGCGCCTACATATCCCAACTAAAGTGAATTAACTCATAACAGCAGTGTGTCGCCCCTGACTTAAGATGTTTGCAAGTTGTTGTTCAGTGTTAACGTTAGCCACTTTAGCTAACGGTGCAGGCTTACTGGTAACAGGTACTGGTGTTAAACTGGTCTTTATGTGTAGCAAGTCAATCTCTACACGCAAAATATCGATCCAGGGGAGTGCCTGCCACTTTATTTAAACAACTGAAAGACTTTTGAGACTGGTGGAAGATTTACCTGTTCTTGAAATACAATTTAACACACGGGAATCCATGCTCACTTCATTCACAACAATAACAGACCGCGAGCAAACATTTCCGGAGAAATAAAAGGTGCATTCAAGAGCACAACTGCGGCTCCGGTGCGTTTATCCACTGTGGTTCGATGCTCTGTGCATACAATTTAGAAATGTGAAATAATTAAAAAAGTGTTTTTTCCCCCTTCTTAGATATATGTATGCCTTCTCTGACCAACTTAAGTGTCTTTGTTAATGTCTTATTTTTACACTTTGGGTGGGAGAGTTGATTTAAAGCATTATAATTTAATATTTTGGTTAGTTTTGGCATATTCGAATGAAAAGTAATGTTTGAAAGTTCCAAAACAGTAATAAGTCACGTCAAACCTGAAAAGGGAACTTAATATAGCAGAATTTTTCTCTGCATTAATTTTAACCTATCAGTAGAGTAGTTTTAGAAGAATTACAAATGTGACAAATTTAATACAAAAAATTAGACCACTAAATAGAATTTTTTTTTTTTTTTTTTTTGGGGGGGGGGTAACTTCATAGTCTTAGATGAAACTACGCGTCAAGCGATGAACTATAACGATAGGAAACAAATCAATATCTTCGACTTCCTTCTCTGAACAAAATTCAGATGAAATGTCGATGTTTTTCACTGGTAAAGGAAAGGGGCAGGAGGTAAACACAGATGGAAATTCTGTCCGGTCTGAGTCGTGGATTCACTACACTGTCACCCTGAGATGTAAAGGTTAATTTCACTTCCTCGGCATGACTGTAGTTGCGAAACTTGATTAGGAAAAATGTAATTGTATCATTCTTAGAGGTATTCTGTAGTAGAAATTACAGGTATGAATAATAATGACATACATTATAATATTACTAAAATGTGGTCCAATCAATTTTCCCCTCTGTAAAAGAAAAATGGTTAGAGGAATTTATATTAAACATTAGTCTATTCAAAATTTAAAACCGATTATTTTAATAATAGCTTAGAAATAATAATAATAATAATAATAATAATAATAATAATAATAATAATAATAATAATAATAATAATAATAATAATAAGTGGCCTAATTATTCACAATAGCACACATCGGTACAAGGTCTGCTTATTTAGTAATCTTCCGTTTTTTTATGAATTACCTATCATTTTTACTATTATATGATTACTTTATTACTCATATCCAGGGTCTTCCTGCAGTGAGTAACATGAATCGATTGGCATTCAACATGAACTCACCTGAGGATGCAGGAAAACCCTGGGTGACTCACTAGGGAGACATAAAAGCAGCTCCTCCAACACATCACATCACAACACACAGGGAGGAAAGCTCACACGGACCACAGCTCACTGAGAAAAAAACACATCATGGACTTGTGCTTCGCGACCTTTGCTACTTTTGTACTACTTTTCGCCGGTGCATCCTGTGCTCCAGCCGGTCACAGCGTGCAGGACGCATGCGCTGCTCTGGGAACCAGCTCTCTGGAGTTGAACCAAGTAGCAAAAAATATATCACTGGAGGTAAAGTGCTTTTAAATTTCATTTTTTGTTTTTAATCGTTGGTTATTATGAGAGTAAAGTGACTTAGAAATGGAATAGAGTCATCATTCTGCATTCTTATTTTTGTTATTGTACTGAACTCTTGCTTTATTTTTATAGACTAGATTTGGAAAACTGAAGTCGGCTGAGATCATATTTTTAAATATTGTTATTGAATATTACTAAATTACCTTAAAACCCTTGACTATTACTGGACTTATACACTCCAGTTTCTGTTAATAACTACTGCTGACTGCATTTATTTATGTCAAAAATGCAACAGTGTACTGAAAATGTCTCTGATTGTTTACAGATGAGCAGTAGATCCAAAGATGTGGCAGAATTCATTCCCTTTCTTGCCTGGATGGAAGCTAGAGACATGTGTGACCCTGCAACTCTCAGAAACACCCCAGCAGTAAGAAACAATTACTAATATTACAGATACAACACTATTTGTTTATAGTAATAATGAATATGTGACGGATGTGAATATACACTGTTGCTCATAAAGTTGGAATAATTTTTTTTAGACACATTCCTCTTTTATTTCTTTTTTTTTTTTTTTTTACACTTTAATCACCTTTGACCAGGTGCAGTGATTACATACTGAGTCTGTTACACTTTATCTGTCAAGAATAAATCACATCAGAGAAGGGGATAATAAAAACATTTATTCAACTTTATGTACAACAGTGTGTACGTATATCATCTCAATGACAGTAATGAGGTACTGAGACTGTGCAACTATTTCATGATTTTAATGTTTTTCTGTGTCATTCTCCTTTCTCAGCCATGTATGGGGAAGGTACGAGAGGCTCTTGCACAGTATAGTGCCGCAGTGGACACTACTGAAAAAATTGAAAGCTGCTCTCACTACGCCAAAAGAGTGAAGCCCAAGCTGGAGAACCTGCAGAATGATGTAAGCCAATGTGTCAGATCCAGACCAGAGTACAGCCACATTCAGGTAAGTTTAACCAACCAAAAGTTTTTTTCATATTTTATCAACCTCAGATTCTACATTTATATAACAGTTTTGAAACTGATTTTTCTTTATTATACAGGAGACTCACATCAGCCAGGAAAGCAGTGTGCCCATTACCCGGAGCAAAAAAGATCTGCTGTGCCAATACATCATGGACAGGCTGTTTTCGTTCTCCATTCTCGCTGCTCGTGTCTTTTCTCTTGGTGATCCTGCTAATCACCCAGAAGGTCCACATCATACATGCATATAGAGCTCATGTTCAGTGTTCACTGACCTGCAGACATGAAATGTACTGATCACTGATGTATTGATCACATTGGTCAAATGTCTAGTACAGCCTTCAGTGGCTCTTGTTAATAAATGTAACAGTGTTTCCCCTCTCCCATATAAGCATGGAGTATACTTCCAATGGAAATATTATGTGATGTTTTCTAACATATTTATTCACATCATATTTATTGTATTTATTTATTAATATTTATTGAAATGATCACACAACATCTGTGTCATTTTCATATAGAGTATATGTTGCCGACAATAAATTTGTGTTAAATCATCATCTTTCTGTGGTTTATAAATGATGCCATTGTGTTTTTGATTTACGGTCATTGTTCCTTCCAGAGAAAACTTAATAAATAATCTCATTCATAAAACATTGTGAAGTTGTCTGTGCTGAGGAGCCCCTCTTTTCTCTTCATGAATTTCCAAAATAACAATCAAATGAACATGCTGGCGCAAGGAGGAAGTTGTGCTTTCCTGAAACATTTTGTTGCGCTTTGGAGATCCACAACTTCCCATTCACTTCCTCAACATTTGTATGTCTATTATGATTGAAGTGCTGACTGAGTTCCTTTACACACTAGTGATGCAACGTGCATCCAGCTGTAATACAAAGCAAAACAAGGAAGGTGTTGCTACTAAAGGGGAAATTGCTCTGTGCTTAGTGAAAAGGCACTTGGATGATCAACAAGGAAGTTTGTTCTGTGAGTGACATAATATCTAGGTCTGACTCAATCTCTAAAAGTGACCCATATGCAGAAATCCTGTCCATGATGGGAAATACTCCCAAATTAACCCATCTGTTGGAATGTCAGCCATCATGTACCAGAGACGATAAAACAGAGATAAAAAAAAATTAATAATAAAAAAAAGGAAGTAAAGGACACAGTAAAGACAGTATCAGAGTGGTATCAAAGTACTGCATATGATGCTTCATTCAGCAGCTGATGTAAAGCCAAGTTTCACTTATTAAGTTGCATTTGAATAAAGAGGCCTAAAGTTGTCAACCAATATTGGTTTATCAATATCCAATGTTGATTATTTGGAGCAGGAAATAGCTGAGTATTTTGCTATTTTTATTTTACATTTGATAAATAAAATTCACAATAACAAATTTGAAACAAAAATTTGTGGACCTTATCAAATTATAGGATAACAGATTAATCAAATATTATAAAAGTGCATAAAGCAATAAGACGCAACACACAGTGATAAAAAAAAAAGTTTCTAAGTGTCTGTGGTTAAATTCACACAAGTTATGTAAATGCTAAAGGCCAAGAAAAATAAGTGGTAATGACAGTTCAGATCCAGCAAAGGTTGGTGTGAGTGCACATTTTAACTGAATATTTAGAAAACCTGCAAAAATGGGATTATTTACTTGTTTTTGTTTCTTTTTGAGACATGGATCTCCAAAAAAAAGTAAAGAAATAATATGCTGACCACTTTTTGTAAAATATTCAGTAAACAGAGTGGAACTCAATGACTGCAACTGGTTATCTAATAAATCAATCTGTCAGTAGTCCTGATCAGAATATTTAGTCTGGGAAGTAATTATGCTTATTAAATCACTGCACCCGCAAATGTCACACAGCTGACAAAATAATGATTAATAAAATAGGCATGTCAAAAATGCTTTGCAAGGAGTGTTGGCCTCAGCTTGACACACAGTATAATCTGCACATGTAAACATTTTTAAAGTAAACTTTACATCACTTCCTTTTTTTGTTTCTCAACACACAAATCATACATTGGGAAGTTATTCGCCCTGCCTTCGGGAAAGCAATGTTTTTTTCTCTTTCATCACTTCTGCATTACAAATTTGCACCTTTATGTATTTACTAATCTGTACTATATTATTATGGCTATATGTAAAAATTACTATAGCTATTCAAAAGTTGACCTGACATTCAGGTAACTGCTAAACACTGGGTTGAAGAGTGAAACCTGAAAAGACATGTGAAAGCACTCATCACTGTGCATAAACAGTGATATTCAGCTGTGCTACACATGGGCTTGGTTTGCTATTTGGAGTTATTATTAGTTTAAACACTAACAGAAGTAATCTGTACAGGGGAGACTCGGGATGGCTGTAACATAGAGATAGATATAACACCAGCATTTCAGCCGTTTGGCCAGACAGAATCACAAATGTCCTGACTTACATATCAAATTATCTTTATGTAAGGAGTTGTGAAAAATCACATAATCTTTTATACAAGGATTTTTATTATCATTCCAAACATAAAAATGCCAGTAGACAATGCAGCTATTCATGTCCTGGTTAGTAAGCCCATAGCAACTGATAAAACAAAACTAAAATGACAATATAGTGACAATAAAATGCAAATGTTACCATTTCAACTAGCTTAGGATTCATATCACAGTTGAAACATCGGTCAAAGCCATAGCCTGTGTATAATTAGTTGACAGAGGAACTTTGACAATAGTCCTTGGTTTATGAAGAGCTACTTAAAGTCTGTAGTCAGTTTATAATTTGGCTGTGGCCATGTTGGCTTTTTTTCGAACCAGAATTGGCCATATTTGGACAAAAGGGGTGGAACTACAGGAGCCCAATGAGTCAGAAGTGAGCTAATGTTAAGACTTATCTCATTGACTCTGTAAATAATAAAAATCACTAATATGAAACAAAGTGATTTCACAGTTGTTAAAGGAACATATTTACCAAAACTACAGTGGAGCTGTCTGTCGGGGGGGGGGGGGGGGGGGGGGTTTAAAAAA
>JAQQZY010148398.1:0-15080 GCA_030068375.1 Ostorhinchus rueppellii
GATAGATAGATAGATAGATAGATAGATAGATAGATAGATAGATAGATAGATAGATAGATAGATAGATAGATAGAGTGCAAGAGAGGACATAGAATAAATGTTGTTTGTTTGTCCTGGGGGAAAGTCCTCTTTCATCCTGGTTTCACACTGAGGTCAGAGGTCAAACACAGAACAGTATCCCTGAAGCCAGTCAGGATCCGGGCTTCAGAGTCCTCATGCTGTCATATTACAGCGGACTCTGTTCACCACACGATGCTGTGGAGTGAGTGTGAGTGTGCATTAGTCATGTGTGAATGCTTAGGGTGCTCGATGTGATGTTAGGGTAGAGCTGGTCATCTGTGGTCAGTGTTGCACATGTATGTGTGTGGCCAAATGAGTGGAGGCCAGATGGCCTCAGTAATATATTTCCTTAGGGAAGTGTTGTCTCTGTGCAGCAGAATGAATATGAGAGGAAAAGAGCAAACCCTCTAACTCAGCATTCTGTCCACACTAAGCTTGGTCATCCCATTATCAGATTTAGCTTTAGCTTCTAGATCCAACGCCCCTGTGTCTCCATGTTTCTTCTGTTCCTACATCCTCTTCCTTTCTATTCCGTGTCTTTCTCTCACTCCTTTCATTCATCACCCTTACATCTTTATCGATCTGCTCACTCTTTTATTTCAACCTGACAGGCAGTCAGACAGACAGATAGAATCCAGGCATGAGGTGTAGATGTGTGCAAAGTGCATGTGTTTGCTTTTGCTGAAGCTAAATGGTTGCATGAGCGTCTGTGTATTTTTGTATGTGCATACATGTTTGTGTAAGCAGGTGGGGATGTGTTTGACCTTTTGTTTTCATGTAAAAGCTGTAAGCTGCTTTACTCAAGTATCTGACTGTGCAAAGCAAGTGATTTCAGACTCAGAATACTGAAGTTGTTTATGGCCATGCTTTAATCATAGGGAGCATGTTATGTAATGAGAGATACACCTGCATGTAAATGCACTCGGTCCAAACAGGGATGAGATTTTGCCTTTTATTCGGAAGTGATAGGAATTTTAATTTGAGAGCTTGCAAAGCTGCACGTTATGCAAATCAAGTCTGATAAGTGATTCATTGTCCTCACTCTTAATGGTTGCTGATGCAGTGCTGAGCCAGGAATGTGAGTGTGTTTGTGCATGTTTAATGTATTGTCTGTGCATTTAAAGGCTTGTAAAACATGAAAGTCAGGTCCCTTTTGGTTTAGTGATATATTACAACCTGGATTAGGGTTTTTAACCAAAAACTGTGCCGATAGCTTTGACAAACTTAACAACCCCACTGCAGCTGTTCACTGAGTGTTGCACAAATCATGATCAATCTCTCCTAAGGGAAAGTCAGCCATGTCCTTTTATGGCACTGATAAAGCAGGGTGGAACCATGCTTTCTATTAGATTTTATTTGATGCTTTTTCTTATCTATGTCTGCACCAGAAGCAGGAAGTTCTTTCTTATAGGAAGCCTGTTGTTTAGGTGTGTTTCGTGGACTGTGCATCGTTGTTTTGAAAGCAGCATTTGTCATGGGGTTTCAAGGCTTGAATGATTGCCCTATTAAAGCCAGTGCGAAAGAGGCCAAACAATAAAACCACATGCCATGGTCAATCTAAGCAGAAGAACATGGGTTTGTCCACCAGTGAACCACAAAGGAACAAATCTTGTTGATTTAGAACATTTTAAATAATTCTTCTTTAAAATGCCATTGTGTTGTGTTGATGAATCAGTCTGATGATAAGTGAAAGTTTTTTAAAGGTGGCAGAAGACAAATCACGATTGATGAGAAACAAAGTTAAACATTTAGCAGGGATGTTGGAAGATGTGGCCCACGGCAACCACAAAAATAATTCTATTATTTATTCATAATTCTCATATAGAGCCAACGTTGGAAGTGCAGGTCTGAAAACAAATTGAGTTTTATTATCTTAGCAGACACGAACCTTGCAAATCAGTGAAGCGTTTTTTATTTATAAAGCTTTAATCACAGATCACAGATTTGCTTTTAGTTGTATCTCCTGTTCAAAACAATGTATTGGTTTAGCAGCCTTCAACATTCTGTGGATAAATGTTACACAATCTGGCTGCAGGGATTTGCTCATACGTTGTCACAGTAGCCTTCCTGAGGTTTGCCACACAGGTGTTATGAGATAAGACCTTTTGTTGGCATTTCAGTTCAGACTCAAGGTGCTCAATGAGGTTAAGGCCTGGGACCTTGCTTTGTGCATAGAGACTTTATCATTTGAAAAAGCTGTTTTTAGTGGATTCAACTCAAAGAGATAAGTTGGTATTACTTAAATGTGTCTAATTTATTGACATTACTTGTTAATACTGAGTATGGCCTACCTTATTGTAATTTGGTGTTTGAGTTCAAACAACTCAATATCATTAAGTTTTTCCTGTTACTAATAGCAACGCATTGACGTCACCCACTTAGCATTGTAGGTACTTGACATTTTACTCATTGTGTTCTGTTTTATGAGCAGGGGTTCAAGGTGGGGGTTGTGTTAATGTTTATTTATGTCACAGGTGTCAAACACGCAGCCTGATCTGGCGGCTAAAGGGTCCAGTCTGGCCCTTGGGATGAACTTGTGAAATGCAAAAATAAATATTAAGATATTAATCATTTGAGTTCAGGTTCCACGTTCACACACATCGTACATTCAAATTAAATGTTCTATTCCATTCTGTTTTGGGCTCAAGTACATTGAACAAAGTCCACCTCACTGATGAAACTAATGCTTTATGACTTAAAAAAATTTAAGGCAATGAATTACCTGGATTTTTTTTAACCCTTTGATGCAGACTGGTCACTACAGTGGACATCTATTCCACAGCTGTTTTCTTCTATATTCATGGGTTTTGTTGTTTTAGTTCCATATCAGCCAACACAGTGGACACTCACACATGATCACATACACTGACATTCATACCATTACAGTAACTTTGCTGTTCTAGATAAACCTGATCTACAGTAACAGTGCTAGTTGCTGTTTATTTATTTAGTTTTTGCAAAGTAGAAAGTCACACCATACATATAAACAACAAAATCAAAGGGAGAACAAACAAAAAACAAAAACAAGGACAAAACTGGGTGAATGTTACTATGACAGTACTGTTGTGCATTACTACTACAAGTCCCTCCATAGATGTATACAAACAAGGTGAGGAGCACATTTGGGCTAGACTACTGGTCAGTCTCCATCATGCTGGGCAAGATGATCTAGAAAAGGCTGCCAAATCTTATACTAGAAAAGCACTCGGAGAGCACAGACCTCCCTCAAGATAGTGTTTGTATTTTTATTTTTTTAAGGTAGTGTTTGTACTTTCCTCCACTAGATGGTGCTGAACAACCTCATGATCAACTCTGGTCCATCATGCCCTATCGCATTGATAAAGAATCCATTTTTTTAATTCCTGGATACAGACGGTGATCCGGATCGCCTCCAAAATTTAATCATCTCCTCCTTGACCCAGAGCGGACATATCCTGACAATTTCATCAAAATCCATCCATAACTTTTTGAGTTATCTTGCTAACAGACAGACAAGCAGACAGACGGACAAACCAACACCGATGAAAACATAACCTCCTTGGCGCAGGTAAAAATACCTTCAGTCTGTTCAACAAGGCATATCTGAGTCTGTCCAGGTGTACTACACCTGTCAGTTCTGACAGCCAATCCTTAAAAGTGGGCACAGTTTCTGATTTCCACATCCTTAAGATCCATCTCTTAGCAATTATCACTCCATACATGAGAGTATTTTGTACAGAGAGGCTTTGGTTCAATGGGGACAGAAAATATCCAAACAGTAAAGTGTTGGGATCAGGTTTAAATTCACTATTCAAGTTCAGAAAAGTTCAGAAAACCATTTGAAAATTTCACTCCAAAAATTATACAGGTTGGATCATGTCCAAAACAGATGGGCCAGAGAGCCGACAGCAGACTTACATCGATCACAGAAGGGAGCGATGGAAGGATAGATTTAATGTAACTTAGTTTTTGAAGAGTGAAGCCTGTGTAATACTTTAAATTGAATTAACTGGTGTCTAACATTGACAGAGCATGATGTGCTAGTTGTTTTCAGACTGTAATTAACAGGGTACTTTTTGGATATTATCTCCATGAAGTGAGTCATAACTAGTGTGAGAGTAGAAGGAGAGGATGTAAAAATGAGAGAAAACATCAGATTAGCTGTATTAAAAATATTCAAGTATATTGCTTTCTGATATTGTTCCAGAAATTAAATCCATGGTGTACAAATGAGGGGACATGTTTGTAACTCCATAAAAAATAGTTTCATTCAAAAAATGTCAATCATGTTATTTTTTTCATGTGTAAAGAGGAATAAAAACACTAAGGACAAAAAACTTGACTAAGGTTTTCGTAATTCATGCATCAAATGGTTAAAGTAGATACTTATCCATGTTTACCCTTACAACAGTAGTAGTAAACTGTTGTGTAAAATAAAATGTGCAGGGGTAGTAGGTTTTAAAAGAAAGTGAGGGGTTTTCAATGACTCAAACCATGTGACACGGATCAGCACATGCACAGATTTTTGCCCTTGCAGTCCACGATGGAGACTGGAGATATAAAAGAGTACACATGTTGGAGTGAAAAGGACCCCGCGATTAGTGCAATATGTGTATGTGTGTCTAAATTCAGCCTTTTCTGTGGATTCCCATGTGGATGTGTGCACCGTGGAAGTGTATGGGAAGAGTAGATATTGACAGATGGCCTTCGCTCTGTGAAAGGAGTGGAGCTGCTTTATGTGGAGACCGAGAGAGGCAGAGATTTGGCAAAGTCCTGAGCTCTTCTGCCTCCGTTTTACAAATAAAGGCGCGTTTACTCGGCTCCGCTTTTCATCGGGGAGCGTTCCATCTCATTGCTAATAGGTGTCCACTCCACGCCAGTGCTCCTCTGCTTACAAAGATTAGCATTCCTCCCTCCCTGGTTGTTTCTCCGTCTCTCTCTGCCTTGTTGTTTCCATTCTCTCCTCTTCATCCCTCAATCAGACAGTGACAGGTGGTGTTGGAGCTGCTCCCTTCCCCCTCCTCCCTCTCCCCTCCCTGTCTTCTCCTGAGCTCTGTCAAATAGATAGAGTGCCAAGGCTCTCCCCATGAATTTCCTGCTTCAGGGTCTGATCCGGTACTACTTGGCCGCATGGGATGATGTGAATTTTTCAGGCGTCTGAAACTCTCCGGAGGGCAGGAATTTACCTTTCAGGCGGTGGATGTAGGGCAAGGGCATCTACCCATACACATACATCCAGTGCACGGTTCGAGGCTGGAAGGCAGATTGAGATGAGCTGCGGATTTAACACAGTCGTATATTGATTTAGACAACATTATTTGTAGCTTCAGAGCTGTTTCTCCATTTGAAATGATTGTTTTGTCCATTGAATTTACACCTGTTTAAATGTAAGTCAATAAATCTTAAGACCCACTTTTATTCTTTGGCTTTTAACACCATGTGAGCTGTGTGGTCCTTTGTGTCTTCTATTTATTTGTATTGCTGTCAGTACTTTTAACTATTTGATTTTATTATTTTATTTAGGGCATTGCTGTAGTTTTGTGTACTTATTCATTGTTTGTAGTTTTTCTCTTAATTATTTAGTTGTTTTTATGATAAGTAGCACTTTGGAAACATTCTTGTTGTTTAACCCTTTCATGCGTGAATTATGAGAACCTTCATCAACATTTTTTTTTTTTCCTGAGTGTTTTTATTCCTTTTTGGGAGTGGAAAAAAAACATGATTGATTTTTTTTTTAAAAACTATTTACAGTTACAAAACCATGTGTTTAAGGGGCATTTTACACAATAACGCTTGTGGTGGAAAAAACACAAAATATTTTATGGGATGTCCATATCTTTTAGATGGTAACGGTGTTTTGGTGGGTTGAAAATGCAAAAAAGTGAAACCATCCTTCAGAGTGGAAATCTTAAAAATGCTCTACCCTCACGTCACTGTGTAAAGGGTGAAAAGTGCAAATTTGCTTTTCTCGTCACATAGAAATGACGTGGATGATGAAAGGATGTGGATACTGACTGGAATCAGCTGGATACTATTGTATAAATTCGGTCCATATGTCTGTATTTTTGGACTGGAAGGACTCCCAGTCTACATTTTCTTGTGCATTGGTCACTTTCTAATGTTGAGCAGAAGCTCAACTTCCTCATCTGTCCAAACGAAATTGTCAGATTTCTTCTTCTCCATATTGTATTGCAGCTCAGTGGTTGTTATGGTTACTGTATTGCTAGGCTTAAACAGGTAGAAGAGAAGTAAAAAGATTCTAGGCAGGCACTCTAGGGAGTGTTGCCACCTAGCCATCTGGCATGTATACTGCTTCCATATATATGTAATTTCACACACTTTTGCATTTCCATTTGCACAGATTTCACCCAGAAACACTCGTCTAAATGCGGAGTTAAAAGTGAGAACGAAACGCCACTCTTGTTCTTTTGGTTCAGATGGTTTTCGTGTAAATGTAGCCTAATATTACAAACAAACACGTATTTCCTGATAAATAAAAATATCTTTAATGCTGCTAATCTGACGTGTTCTCACATACCTGCATGGAGATAATATGAAAAAAAAAATTGTTTGAAAAAAAAGCATTTTTGTTTTTTTTTTACTCGAGCATGTCACTGCAGATCATGTTTATCTAGAACACCAAAGTTACATCAATGGTATGAATTACAGTGGTTGGGATGATGCATAAGCCTCCACTGTGTTGAAAGATATGGAACTAAAACAATAAAATCCATAAATGTTGAAGAGAACACCTTTGAACAGCTGTGCACTGGAGTGACCAGTATACATGAAAGGGTTAAATGTGCAACAGAAATAAAGTGGATTGGATTGGAAAGTATTTTAACAATTCCCTATGATAAACTAAAAATAATATCCACACTCAAGACATGTTTGATTTGTTTGTGGCTGCTTCACAAAAAATTAAGTCTAAAATATTCATTTATTTATTTATTTATTTTTACCTCTCATTAGTCTTGGCAATCTGTCAGAAAGATCACACAACCATCTTTTGAGATAAAATCACATTTTGTTTTTGGTTTTTTTTAACTCATACTTTCAATTAGTCTACTGTGGTTTCTGGAGGTTTAGTCTGTACGTGATCACTTTTTATTCTTGTAACTCTGCATTTTTGCATCATTTTGGAGAAACATCAGTATAAAGTTGACTATATTGACATGAAGTAAAGACAAGTCCACATTTTCTTGTACATACAGCTGCAGTGTTTCCATGAATTATATATACCATGCTGACCTAATTTGTCCCACTGGAGATTTATAATGAATCAAACACATTTTCGACATAATTCTTGAGCATCTATGCAAGTCAGACTCCCTGCACGTCAGAGTTCAGATGCTGGACCTGCAGCAGATGGACTAATTCTTAGTAATTATTTCTTCAAACAGCATCAAAACAAAGCATTGTACAAACCCTGTAATTTAATCCTGACTAAACACAAATACTTTAGTGCAGATTAACTATAAAGTATCGCTACACAGTAAAAAAAAAAAAAAAAAAAAAAAAAAGAGAGTTAATTTGACTCAATTCACTCTATGGCCAGTGTTAAATGTTCTGAGTTCATTCTATTCAATTCATTGTCAAAATGAAAGATGAAATGTGTAAAAATATTTAATATTTTGTTTATACTGTTATTTTTTATTCCATATGTCTCTATAACATTTTAATATCTATTTCCCGCAGTGTTATTTTCTTCATCGGCTTGCACGTTTTTGCAAAATTTTGAAACAATGCACAATAGCAGCGGTCTCCAAGGTGGGGGTCTTGTAGCATAAGGTCACTCTATGGGTTACAAACACCCTAGGACATGCTTTTCTTTTGAAGGAGCAAGTTCCTCCCTGCTTATTACATATTTATAGAGTCATGGCGACAACCAGGTGGCATTGTTCTGCCTACAGGTTTGATTAATCGTGTCACATTAACAAAAAAAATTAATAAAATAACATTAAAAGGCCAATAAATGTTGTTAAAACAGACATATTAACCTAAATAAAAATTAGTCCAACCCCTCCCCTTGAACCCCTGCACATAAAATAGAGCACAGTGAATAAAATGTGCAGTACCCACAATGCAATGCGGCAGACTGGCACTAATCATCACTCTGTAGAGTTGAATTTTACACTGCATTAGTGCAGAATTTTACACTGACTTCTAACTCTACTGTTAGAACAATAAATACTATATCTAGGTTAAAATAGCTTGGCTCTGAAATATTGAGACTGTATTTTTTTAATGTATATAAACAGCTTGAAATAAAGTCGTTAGCCTAGCGGCCTGTGCTCATGACATTAGCGATACAAACCCACTGGTTGTTGCAATGCTGTCTGTAAAATACTGCAATTACACTCATAAACAGGCCATTGAAAGCAAATGGTAACTGTGTTTAATGACGCGACATGTACAATCCCTCTTAAATGCAGACAGTATCACAAATAAAAGTCAATTACCATCTAAGACAATGAGCTCACCCATAATCCTTAGTTCACATTTTATAACACAGCCTACATTTATTAACATATTTGATTTGAAATCATTATTTCAGACATGTAGACAGTGAAATCAAAACAAAACCAACCAACAAAATATCAGTAATGATACATAAAAGGTTGATAAGTTAACAAAAGACAAAAGAGAGAAAAAAAAGTGAATAAAATTAAACATGCTCGAAAAGGAGTAGGAATAAGTAAAAACCTATATAGACCTATCCATAATTTCTATTCCTTCTGATCTCTATATGTAAATAGCACCAGTTATTATTTTGTACGAATATCATTCATTCATTCATTTTCCATACCCACTTTATTCTCACTAGGGTCACGGGGAGGAATATCAATATAATAATAATAATAATAATAATAATAAGAAGAAGAAGAAGAAGAAGAAGAAGAAGAAGAAGAAGAAGAAGAGCAACAACGACAACACAACAGTATAACAAATCCTTATTTCTATATACACAAATATAATAATACCCATTTACAAATTATCGTACCACTCTCAGCAATCTAAGACATTAAAACTAAAACAAAAAAATCCCCTAATAGAATAGAACAGAATTTACAGTATGTCTTTCTGTCACTGGCATTGCATGTGGAGACTGTACTCAGGTTTCTGTCTTTAGGACAAAATTGTTTGTATTGATCAGTCTTGTCTAACTTTAGATGCCGTCCCTTTTGTTTTAACCACTTCAAGCCCACAGACCTCTGGCTCAAACTCACAAACCTATGCACTTGAATCGTCACTCAAAGGCAAATGTGTAGAAGATGATGCACAGACTTCATTTTTCCATTAGATGCAGAGTGGGAGCCAGTGGAAGCTTGGCTCCTTAACACACTCACGAGCTCTCCTCAAAACATGATTTGTGAAATACTGAACAGACTAAGATGTTGCCAATACACTAGTTCTGCCACTCACTGTCATTCCTCTGTATCTTCATCATATGTATAGATATTTATAGATATAGATTTTGAACATTAGTAAGCAAAACAAATTCCAGATTTAACCCATAAAGATATAGACATCCACTGGTGACCAAAACCATCTACTAATATCTACTGATCCACACATACATGCAAATAATTGGTGTTAAATACAGTTTGTCGTCTTTTCATGGTCATCAGATGTGACCCATTTGGACGTTCAGAGGCTCCGTAGTTACTGTGGCAACACCACCATCTTCTACAACATTGATTCACCAGTAAAACCCATAGAGCTGGATCTATGACAGTGGATGGAAACACTGGGTTTATGTTCAGTTAATGATATATTTAACTGAAAAAGTCATTATTTTCATTTTTTCCTGTTTTTATATAATAACCTTTTGATTTACTGGGAAAATTTATGAACGTCTTTATGATCAGTGAATTCACAATAGGAAAAGAGATGATTTCCACTAGAAAAAAATGCAAAATTCAGAGGATAAATGGTGATAAATCACTTAGAAAAGGTTAAATGGAGAGAAAAATTCATTTGGTAAGTGCCACAAAAGTCACACTGGGTCCTTATGGGTAAATACATCTCTTTTTTTTTTTTTCCTGAAGAAAATGGTTCAGAAATGTCAGGATTATACTCTACATACCTGTCATGTGCATTTGTCATCTTTTCATAGTCATCAGATGTGACCCATTTGAATGTTCAGAGGCTCCATAGTTACCATGGAAACACCGTCATCTTCTACAACATTAATTCACCAGTAAAACCCATCAAATTGGATCAATGACAGTGGATGGAAGCACTGGGTGTATGTTCAGTTATTAATATATTTGCTGAAAAAGTCACTTTTTCTTCCATTTTTGATGCAAAGTTTTAATTTAATAACATTTGAATTCACTGAGTTTTCATGAGCATCTAAATTAAATATAGGAAAATAAGTAGGTTTTATTTATACACCTTTCACAGACAGGGATCACAAAGTGCTTTACAGTGCAAGATACAGTTAAAAGCAATTAGAAATACAAAATAGTGTCGTGGCTTTAAAAGATTTGTCCCCCTGTGTACTAAAACTAGTGTGGGGAACCATCAGCAGGTGCAGCACTGAGGAACTCAGGCTGCGAAAACATCCTAAACACATCATTTACTTTGAAAAATGCAGAATGCAGAGGATGATATTATAATAAATGGTGATGAATCAGTTAAAGAAAGGTTAAATAGAGAGAAAAATCAATTTGGGAAGTACCAGAAAAGTAACATTGGGTTTTTACGGGTTAAAAGGAAACAAACATATGGAATAAATCAACCAAAAAAGAAAACAAATACCACATAAATGTATAATTTCATTGTACCTCTTTAACAATACTTATTGTTCGAAAAGGAGTAGGAAGAAGCCGAGGTTATATTTTCCCCCAATTTTACATGATTGGAAAATCAGCTAATGTCATAACAAATAACAGGCCAGTTAGTAAATTACAAAAAAAGAACAAATGATTAAACACCATGAATAACTATTACTGTTGTACTCACGTGCATTGTTACTATATCTCTGGAAAATAAGGTTTTTATGATTTTTAAAATTTTTTTTTATGTTTTCACACTGTTTGATATTTAGATCCATTGTAGAATCATTATTGACATATTATTCATCAATGATTCATATTAATATTGATGGTGAATGAAAGTGAAATCAATCTGTTGTGTGATGGAAACAGAATAATAATTAAATTTTCAGCACAAAATCCCCAAAAAGAAAGGCTGTTTTGATTTTCCTAGTCAAAAATAGCAGATACAAAGTGAATAAAGAGTTGAAATATATTTTTATATCATATATTTTCTGTTGTAAATCAAATAGTACTATGCTATCACTGCTAAACACCATCACTCACACACACAGCAGGCAGAAGTGGCTAATTTTCATGTTTCTTTTTCTTTTTAACCACATTCTTATTAATAGGAATAATGATGAATAAAATCAAGTACTTTCAGAGCTGTGTTTGTTGTGTCTGATCATAAAAAAGAGAACTTAAGCCAAAATCTGTAATTTAGTTTGCTCATGGATAGATGTAAAGCCGGTTCTGTTCATTGAATTATCACTGAAGCCTTTATTCAAGCAGATACAGACACAATGGAAGTGATGTCAAGGAGGTCTTTTTTCATATCAAACTTCATGCTAAATTTTAGAGAATCTACACGGAGACACAAATGGTGCGTACTTAATAGAAATGGCCGCGGGCTTCAGACTCAAACCCAAAATTGGATCGCATTTTACATCGTAATTCATGAGCACAGTGACGGCAGCCAGTTCACGAAACCATCAGCCCGCGCCGTTGCTGCCTCTAATATCATCAGAAATTTCCACACTATTAACTAATGCTAGATTAACAAATTAGCTCAGCTCTTGTGATAAGTAATTAGGTCACCACATTCAAATCAGCTGAGATGGAACTGACCCTGAATAATCTCCACATATGATCTGGTTTCATGGCCGTCACATGAGTTTCTGTCAAGTTAGAGCCAGAAGAACCTTGTCAAGACCTGCTTTGTTCTCCACCTTCAGTCCAGCGCAGGGCCAACTGAACAGGAAAGAGAAAGAGGACGAAAATGGTTGGAGGCACCACCGAGCTGCTGCTGCTGCTACAGCCACTCAGGCTAATTGAGCTTCTGTGACAGGAAGCCCCGATGGGATGTTGGTGGTCACTGTTAAAAGGGTCAGGACATTCAAAGTGAAGCGTGATATTTGAAAAGTCAAGTTGTGCAAAGCCTCGACTCTGTTCTCTCGTGGGACAATGATAAAAACTTAAGAGCCGCTGGCATTGGCAGAGATGTCCTCTAGTGGCTGAGCTCCAGATAAAATAAAACGAACTGAAGGACATATTTGCGCTTCATAATATCGCTTAAGGAAAATGTTTCAGTTCGTTAATGGCATGTGAAATGGCAGTAATGAATGGCATTATTTCCTTAGTTTAGAAGCAGAATTTTGGGGCTTGAGGGACTTTTAACTTATTTGTATAACGCATAATGAGATGAAAACATCAGAGAAGATTAATCAACATGCATCAAGAGGACTTAGTGCGTATTTTTGTTTAGTGCTGGAGGGCAAGCTTATTGGTCAGTTTGTATGTCTGTCGGTTTGTCTGACTGAATGCACTCTAGCGGTCAGATTTCAAACATTATTGACTTCAAACCATGACCAAATGATTTGCCATGGTCTCTAGTCGACTTGGTTAGTTTTCGGTAATAGTAGGCCAAAGTACAGCTGAGATAAAGGCCCAAGCTGGGGTCAAGCGTCTAATTTGCATATTCAGAAATAGGGCTGGGTATCATGGCCAATTTCCTTAATCGATTCAATTTGGATTCATAAGGTTCTGAATCAATTAATTATGATTCAATTAAATACTAATTGACAGATTCAGATGCATTTAGTGATACTAAAGTACGATTTTGAGCTGTAACCTAACTATTTGCCGACAGCAGCCGTGCAACATGTCAATATTGGTGTAAATTAGAAAGGACATAAATATGACATTTTAGCTGTAAATAGATGAACCTGTGCTTAAATAATTGTCCTAGTGGCTCAGAACAGACTTCTGCCTCATCTTTATTCTGCTTTATGGATGGTGCTTCTAGTGTTAAGGTGCGTTACCATCACCCTGGGGCGCTGCTTCCAATTTTACCCCCCCTGAATCACATAAACAACCGAAAACAGTTGTAAAAATTTGCAGACTTTGCACTGAATTAGAGAAATTCTATGACGCATTGTGAAACACCTGCCCCCCAGACTTGTGATTGGTCCGGTATAAAATAGATCGGGCATATTTCACTGCGACTAGCCGGATTCCAGACTGTTTTCTCAGCACTGAATACACTGAGAAAACCAGATGGCTGACCAGGCTAATGGACTGCAACGCTAATTACCCACGATACATTTCACAGCAAAATGACTAGATCATGGATAGAGGTTTTATAGTGATATTACTCCATAACTTTCAGGTGTGTAGTCACAAACATCATACATGTGGATTATTTGTCTGTCGTCACTGACTACAGTACAGTTTTTTTTCTGCGGTACAGTCCAGAAGGGCACAACTGGACGTGTGGAACAGCTCGCTATTAGGAACATTAAGATAAAGAAAATGACCCCAGTCTGAGTACTCACTGTACAAAGTGAAAATTGCAGAAAAAACATTTTTAGAAGTGGTTGGTTTTAACCCTTACTTTATGGTCTGAACATGACAAAATACATAAGAACATTAAAAACAACTAAAATGATAAAATATCCAATTATCTAAGATATGCCTTAGTAAAATTAAAACAGCAAACTATTGGAGCATTTAGAAATAATTTACCCAATATTAACCCTTTATTTGGCAAGTGACTGTTTTTAGTAATTTCTGAACACATTAAACGTGGGGCCCATTTCATGCTCTTGCTAAGAGGGAATGCATGCAGCCTGCAGTGGAGTGCTCCATGACAGTGACAGCAACACTTACAGTGGGGCAACAACCTTAGGTTAAATGTGATCTGCAAGATCCACCGCTGCATGAGCAGTGAGCATAACTGCTTTATTAGGTCTCATGAAGTAACATCCGAATGATGTTCAAAGTGATAATGTGGATGTGGACAGGTGTCTGTATCAGCACTTGTGTTGTGATGTTATGAAAGTGATGCTCTAATGTTGCAAAATACATGTATCTTTCACTTTATATGTGTTTTTCTTGTATTTTTTTATACATACGTCTTGGATTTTTATTTTTATTTTTTTTTACCACTTACGGGTAAGAAACCAAATATGGTAACTTCATTGACCTAGATTTTCTACATGACAATAAAAACATTTTGAAAAAGTACACAAAATTACACAAAAGTAATAGTCTTGTGTCCTCCAATAACACATTAAGGTTGAAATTTTGAATTTTAGAGCATTTCAATGCGTGCACTCTAAAGGGTTAAAAATACATCTTGGTAAAAGTAATTATCGACTCCACTATGTCTTAACCATGTGACATTCCACACCTATAAAGCTGTCAAAAGATCTCCTCTTTTATTTATGCAGCACTAATCTGTCCACACTGAAGTGATGATTTATTAATGCATGCACCTGCCTGTGCGTATCTGTATTTCCAGGACCTGTCCACTCTGCAGTGTGATGTTTGCATCCTGGTCTTCTCAGTGACTGATAGGCGAAGTTTCCATCGTACCGCCCAGCTCCGCCTTCTCCTCAGGGAGTCCCAGCCTCAGACACCAATCATCCTGGTGGGCAACAAGAGTGACCTTGTCCGCTCCCGTGAAATCAGCTCAGAGGGTAGGTAGTGCGAGCATGTGCATACATGTAATTTACTCAGATATCAGCCTGCTGGGTATATGATGCAAAAAAAGAAAGAGACGAGAAAGAGGTTACATTTTCCAGTCTTTCCAAATGGTGGAAATTCTCATATGAAAAATTTTCTTGTAAACACGGTGACCTGGATGGTGCTGATTATGAATGTATAGTTAACCTTGTAATGCTAAATGTATGATTTTTGAAACATCTATCTATCTATCTATCTATCTATCTATCTATCTATCTATCTATCTATCTATCTATCTATCTATCTATC
>JAQQZY010148406.1:0-32114 GCA_030068375.1 Ostorhinchus rueppellii
GCGTCTTCAAGCCCCAAAAACGCCGTCACCATATAAACGAAAGGCACTTCTGATAAAATATTTTATCGTCTTTACTCACAAGCATCTCCGTGTAAACTGGGCCTAAGTTAATTCCACTTCTTTTGTTTTAACACACCGTTTTTTGGGGGTTTTTTTTTGCATTTTTCCAACACAAAACATCCATGTAAACCATTCACCAAACACTTTTTTAATCACCTCACACACAATCAGATTTGCATAATCAAACTTTCAACCTTAATATAAACAATAATATTTATATATACTTGTATTCTTTACTACAAATGTGTTAATTAAGTAATTACAATTTCACAGTGCCAATAATATGTTATTTTATGCATTCTTCTATTTTATAACTAGTTATTCACTTATTCAGATAATGTTCTATATTTCGTTATTATACTGGATTTATACGTCCTTTTAAATGCACAAATTGAAGGAGACATTTTTAAGTTTTGATCCAGATTATTCCAAAGACGTACCTCTCCAACACAGATATACCAGCTTTTTATGTGTGTTCTACACTTAATTTTCTTAGAAATTTCAATTCCCCTTAAATTATAATTATTGTGTTAGTGTGTGGTGATGATTTGTATTTAATTTTCTGTCAGATATGTTATACATCTGTGGGTTGTCACATTTTTACATGTTCTGCTTATGGATGAAAGTAGATCATATAAAAAAATCTATTGCCCTTCATTCAAAATCATCAATACAATCCACCACCCAATGCATTTTAATGCAACCCAATCCAAATATTCATTGCCATTTAGAAATGCAGGTAAATACTTGGTCTAAATTCAGGGCCATCTGGGTTTTTACCTGAGTGAAATGTTTCTTTGACTGATGACTGTGGTTACTGTGAAATATTTTCTCAGTGGTCTGTTTCACTGTGAGGTGTCCTTCTTTGCTTAGACCCCAGTTATGTTTTTTTACCCACGGTTTTGTTTTTCCAGTACAAAATAAGTCTCTGGTCTGATTTGAATTGGGGGAAAAGTGAGTGTCACAGGGTCTGAACATGGCAGATAAGCTAGTAAAACCAATTGAAGCTAATTTCTGTCCTCCTGTAGTTGATTACCAACCTCCTCTGCTTTCTGCAGAATCCAGCAGCTGTTCATGGAGCTGTTGTCTAACAGCAGGCAGTTGAGGTGGCTGTCCTGTAGCTTCATGCTTGGCCTGGTGACCCCCTGCTCTTTAGCCTGCCTGTCCAACCCTTCAGCTGAAACCTTGCAGCACCTCAGTTTACTGGACCACCAGCTGGGTATGTGTTTGCTGGGTATGCCAGATGCTTTACTGCATTACATGACTGTATTATCTCTCCCCCGCTATATTTATGCATTTAGTTTTACATATAACATATTATTCACACAAATTCACAATATACAGATATAAATATACAAGCAAACATAAAAAAAGGGCAAAATGCATTATCCATATAACAAAGCAACAGGGCATTCATTAATCTTTCAACAAAAATTTGGTTAATATGTTCTCTTTTTTGTGTTCCGTGTTTTTCTTAGTTGTCCCATCCTCAGTTCAACACACTTATACTATTTCTTTGTAATGCTTAGTAACACTGTAAGTTTGTACTTCTTGTCACCCATCTGGATTGTTTCCCCTTCAGGTCCACTCATCTCACCGTCTGAGCTGGATCGTCTCTCTAATCTTCATTCTCTGGCTCTGGACTTCTCTGATTTGACATCTGAGCTTTGTGGTTTGCTGGCATCTCCACGTCGCACCCCTCTGCACCGCCTCTCCCTGCTGCTCAACGGTGCCGCCCTGGAGTTTAAACCTTTAGAAGGGACAGCTACAGAGGATGACTGGAAAGCACTGGTAAGGCAATATTGTCTGTGGTACTTCTCCCCCCCAATTTCCCAAAAAATGTATTCCATGTTTGACTTCTGCTTGAAATACATCAATAAACCCAATTATCTATAGGTTCGTGTTAGCACCAATTTGCGAGTCTACATCATGGCCCTGGAGGTCGACAGTATGGAGCTCCTCAGAGTCCTCAAACCGAGCCTTCCTCTGGAGCGCCTTCACCTTGACAGTTACAGCACACTGGTGACTGATGCCACCTTGGAGCTCATCTCCCAGCAGTACAATAAAACGCTGACCCATTTCCTGCTCCTAAGGGATGACCCCGACTTTCCTGACCTCAGCGTCAATCGTAACGAAGACCCTCTGGTCCTCTTGGCTTGGAGATGTACTAAGCTGGCTGTGTTGGTCATACATGGTGAGTCCGGTGTGTTTTTCTTGATGCAAGTACTTGGAAAATGTAATCTGGGACTGAGGTGGTGGCCTCATTTACAATGTAGCTGAGAAAAACAATATAAAGGTTCATTAAAGAATAAACACAAAAGAATTAGAACATGAACTTAATTAAATAAGAGTGTTGATTTGAGCAATTTCAGGGGCAAAATGTTGTACAGAGTGGTGATGGTATTTGTAAGCACCACTTACTTTTTCACTTTCACATGTAATTGTACATAGTGGGGACAGATATAATTTCTATTCATGAACTCAATGTGTGAATCATAAACGACCAGCTCTCACAGTTTTGTAGCATAGTTTTAACACACTGTAAAGGAGCCCATATTAAAAGAAAACAACAAAGTATTCTAAGTGACAATTCACAAACTCATCTCCTTTAATTTAACATTGTCATCATATGTTGTGATTTATAGTTAATGGTATCTTCTGTGTAACACTTCATTAATTATTACATCATTGCTACTTTGCCCTGTGCATTTCTAGGTTACACTGTGTGGTCTCACAATCTGGTGGCCATCTCTCGCCTTCGAGGCTCTAGCCTTCGTGTCCTGACCGTGTCTGAGGAGAGCATCGACTTTGATCCAGACCAAGCCGTGTGCATGGAGGGTGATCCGGTCCATAATCTGGTCAAAGAGGTTTCCCTGGGCCTCGGCCGAGTCTGGCACCCTTGCCTGGATTCCAGTTTGGTTTTGTCTGAACCCACTCAGCACTTCCACCGCGAGCTGCACGCCTTCAGCATGGGCATGTAGGCAGGGGTGGCAGATCTAACACATCATAGCCTAACATGTGTCAAAACCAGGCCAGACAAAGCTGACCCGAGTCAGCTCTGACCTCAGATTCATAATAAAAGCAGACTATAACTGACTCCCAAAGCAGTCTGTAAAGTACATTTATGTTAGGTAATATCAGCTGATGGTTTTCTTTTTATTTAGTTTTTGTTTGAGGGTTTAGCAAACAATTAGTCAAGTATTTTCCATCTGGGATGGGTTTCTGTTTTTCCTGCTTTTCCTCTTGAGTAGCACAGTAATTAATTAGATATTTGAGCACACATGTTAAAACATAATCTTGTCAATTTTCAGATGACAAATGTCCAATGAAAACTGGATATTCCTTTGTAAAATTTGATACATATTTATGTTGTTGCTCTAGATCTCGAAAAACAATTCACACATATTATGAGAGTAGTCTGCTTTGGGTTGGTCTGGCCGGTCTGGTCTGGTCTGGTCTGGTCTTGCCCACAATAAGTATTCTGAGCTTGATGTCTCTCCACCTTAATAACCTCCAGAGCCTCTGTATGATGTAACTTTGATTTGTTTTGTTTTTCCTTTTTTCTTTCTCATCTCTCCCTGCTCTGCGTATAATCTTGTTTTTCCTGTGTGGTGGTTCCCTCGCCTGTATAGGCTTTGTGTGTATTTAAATATATTATTATCCTGTTCACAGCTAGAACAAGACAGGCAGGCGGGTTGAGTGACGATGGATTTAAAGAGCAGTGGGAGGGTGTTGGGAATGCGTGTTCAGACACAAGCTACTAGCATTAGTTGTGTGTTTTTGTTTTGCTTTGCTTTTTATTTTATCTTTGCTCTGTCAGTTTGTGTTGCCTCAGCAAATGTTGAAATTTGTAAACTAATCAATCAATCACTTCCTGGGTAATCATCTTAGCTGCTTCTCCCATTGCTCTGATTGAGCACTTTGTGCACTTGTCCACTAGTTCAAGAGCCTGCCAGCAGGGTGGGAATTTTCCACTGTAAAATGGCTGCAGTGAATGCAGTTTAAGCTACAGCCATGTCGGTGCCATGACTCAGACTTGTGATCTTTGTTAAGTGGCATTTCAAAGCCATGCGGGTTTCTTAAGGCTATTGAGCTTCTTACTTAACGGTGTTGTGGAGAATATTGTTACATACTTGCCGCCAACACACTTCCCACCCTGCTCACTTTTCGACACTTTGGGAGAATCTCACTAGTCGACTAATAAGGGAGCCTCGTCTTCCGACTGACGTTCAGAGCCAAACTATAAAAACCAACCCATCACTGTACAACGCAGACCTACTCTGTTCTGTTTTCATATGTAACAAGCTGGTAGCAAATCTTAACATTTATGTTAAATGCAGCTGCATCGTGGGTTTCCTCCAGATTTTTTTTTTTTTTTTTTGACTAGTGTCCATGGTCCAAAGCCTTTATGGACCTATCGTGACTTCAAGTGCATCGTGAAGTTCTGAAATGCGTAGAAATGTTAAGATATTTTTTTATTACTTCTAATAGGAAATGCATTATCATTCCATAATACCATATATAAGTGCATCTCTGACTTGTCCCAGATGTTTTGGCTAGGCCATGCTAAAACACCAGTATTCTGAAGGCAGTTTCTACACCCAGGTGTTGCAGACATGCCAGCAATGTCGTAGTTAGAAAAGGTGGATTTCTTGTTTTCACCAAACAATTAACAGGGAAATGAAAAGGATGCACTGAATGTAACTTATTTCTCATTCTCTCATTCTGTTGGCCAGTCAAGTCTGTGTTTTTCCTTTCTCAATGAAGGCTTACTGTTTAGTCATATTTACCGCCAACAATTGGGGCTGCTATTGTATGTTCCACTGACAGCCAAGACCGGTTCAGTTCGGAGTAATGGCACCTACAGCACAACATGACATTGGGTCGCGTGGCTCTTTTCTGTGGCGTAAAGTTCTTTTCCGTCAGTCTCAGGTAGGCTTTTAACATCACTATAACTACCGCAGTGATAGTGATGTTGTCCAGTGGGGTGTGTGAAACAATCAGTTAACGTTAGAAATTGTCTTTTTTTTTTTTTTTTTGAGTCACAGTTGCCTTGGAAACAGCCCCTTGTTTTCTGGATAAAGTTGTTGTTAATGATGATGTTTATCTTGCCATCTGATAAACCCTCACACCTCTTTAGTGAGGGAAGGTCAGCAAACCTAATCATACATTTGTTTTCAAAGATTAAGGTTGATAAAGACTTACGAATGGAAGTCTGCTCATTGCACATGTTTTATATCAGCAGATGTTGTGAGGGGCAGAGTGTGGTGTGGAAGAAAATCGATGCTGTCGATGAAGGACATGCTGGGCCCAATTAAGGTCTGAACTGAATGTAATCAATTACCTAGGATGAAATGATTAATTTCGGTTACAGCAAATCTTGTCCTGATGTGCAGCTGGCTGGTTTTTCAGGCATTCAGTAAATTTGGTAAAGAATCAAAGTGTCTGTCAGTATCTGAGTCTTGACTTTAAAATCCAAAAGTCACAACGATGATTGCCTGGCCAGGCACTGTAGCTGAAGTCTTTCATCACACGTCTGCCACTCCGGCAGAGCTAAGTGCTAACATAATTACCAGGTCTTACCAGGTGGTAATTGGGCCCGGTATAGTTCCACTGATGCTCCAGTGTTGTGACTGCTCACTGGATATGACAGCTGTGGTCCACTTGTGTCTTACTGAGGACATTTCCTGAGCTAGGGATTTTAACAGTTAGCCTTTTGAATGGCTTCAGCTCAGTTAGTTGTTGTGCACACTATGGCTTTTTAGAGGCTGGGGCAGTGGTATTGCAGACTACGAAGGTCCATATCAAGATCTGTTGTTTACAAGGTTGAGTGGTGATATTTGGGCAGATGAAACCAGCATTTTACAATGTGCCAGCAGTAGTGTTGGGCCTGCAGTTACCAAATATTTGCCTGTTTGTGAAGGGACCTTGATGGTTTAGCCATGATAATCTCTAGTCCTTGGTCCATATCTCAGGATAAATGCACTTTGGTACCAAGAGTTACTTTTAAAGGCTGTCCGTGGCTGTTTATAGAGCTGTACACTCAAATACCTATTCTGTAAGGGGATAGCAATACCAACATAACTCACTTAAACCAAAATGTTGGTTTTTATCTTTCTTCCTCTCCTCATTATTTTTAGAACTCAACTTCATTGGTTCATGTGAGACGTTTAAGATGTTGAGGTTTTGTCTAGTGTGTAGTCATGACCTGATGAAGGTTGGAAAAATCTGCAGTGCACTGCAATGGAATGTAACGTCAAACTAAAGTCTTCAGAGCTCAGCAAACTGCTTTTTACCAACACATGATTTTAACAAGCTGATTTTACAAGCTCCGCCCACACACCATGTTTGCTTCCTTGTCTGTTTCCTGTTTTAAGATGCAGATGTTATTGAATAGTCACGTCTCAGGCTCGGGTTTAAGTCAGGCCTTGTGACAGCATTACCACCCAGATTAAAGTCAATTAAATCTCAATATATATTGTCATATGGAGTATAAATAATACTGTTCATAGCCTTCTCTCTTGGCATGAAGACAGTTGTGGAAGAATGTGGAACAAGAGTTTATTCATTATCTGATAACTTAAGAATCTCAGCTAGGAGCCACATAGCTAGAAACAGATAAAAACAATGATGTAGATAATTGCGGAACATCCTTTTTTGTTTCTATTAACTTTTGTTTTTAAATGCACCAAAAAAGATTCTTTTGAACATGAAGTGAAGAGAGATCTGTGTTTAAACAAAGATCTAGCAAGAGGGGGAAAGATGAGACACGGTTCCCTAAGTCAGGCAATGCAGATAGCTTCACACACTAATGAGAAGCCACATGGGTACAATGCAGCATTTGACCTACATCCAGTCCCTGTGTGTCAACACCAGAAGCTATATGGTAAACCACCTTGTGCCTAAAAGCCTCTGGAGTCTCACTGCTTTTCTAACCTCTGCTCTCCCCAAGTTATTTGCTGTGTTTGCTAGTTCACACTATGGTGTTGTAGTGTTAGGAATTACAGTAGCTAGCGTTTCTGCACATGTTTGGAATTTCTCTTTGAGTCTGCCTGTGTTATCTGAGCAAGTTATAAGCTTTGAAAATTCTATTCATTAGATGTGTGAAAAAGATAGTATGAATGTGTGTACAAGTCTCAGTAGTGCAGCCATCATATGTTTTCTGCTTGCACATGTATGTGTGTTTGTATATATATGGGGGGTGGGGGTCACTAGTGTTCTATGTCAGTCTTATCTCTTACTGTGCAGCAGGAAACAGGAACAGAAATCGTTCGTTCTCAGGGTACAATTGGTTTTCAAAAAGAGGAGGAGGGAAAGTAACAATAGCTCAGGCGTCTAGCTCACTCATAAGGAGTCACTGGATCTGTTCTCCTCCTGTGATGTGTTTTAAGCTGCCAAAGACCACAGTGAAACAAACTTAACCCAGACACAAGTCTGTCTGAAGTGCCCACATATACACACTAGCAGGAGGCTGGTCCAGTATTGTTTCCCTCTCTGCACCTCCTTATAAGAATTCCCTTTCTGCTGAGTTTCTGTCTTATGGCTCCTTGTCCAACCCGCTCTTAGTTTCTGCCACTAACCTGTCACTGCTCTGACTCATTTTTGTGTGTCTTTGTTATACTGTGTAAACTATACTGTGCTGGACCAGGTAAAATGTGAACAGCTCACATTGTCATTAAGTACCAAAGCAGACCTGTGTGCAGAAGTCTGGCCCATGTTGTGTGTTAGCTGTAGGCTTTTCTTGATGAATCCTGTTTGGAAATATAGGATTTATATCTAACATATGTTAGAAGCAACTTTGCACAACTTGTACAATATGGCCAAATTCCTCTGTCTGAATGGCACTCAGGGTCTACAGTTCATGTTGCAAAGCAAGGCCTTTTCAGTCCAGTGCAGTACAGTTGGATAGTGTGACTGAGGCTGCAGCAGCGGGTAGAGGGGTTGAACTGTGGCAACATTTTCACACCTTATTCCTCCCTGTTTATCCGTTCTCTACCAGCTGTTTCACTGTGAGGAATGTAAAGGCTAAATGCGAGGAGGACGAGGAGTTCGGTTCAGTCTCAGAGCACATCAGGGACTAAACACTCCATCAAAAGCTGCTCCCTGACAGATTGTGTAACAGAACTATTGAAAGCATGGCAGCCACGTTTCATCAGGCTGGTGTTAGAAGTTTTAAGAGCACAAGGCCATTATGCCTGCTCTGATACGTTGTATGGCTGATTTTACATTTTGAAGGCAGGTGTTTAGTCCCAGAGTTTTGGAAGTGTGAAGCGATTTGCAACGGGACATTCCATATGGGGGGTCGCTCAGGCTATCTGACAAGCGAACAGTTTACTATATGGCTTAAGTGTTTGCATGAATACTAGACTATAGACATAAATATAAAGTATATTTTTTTTACTTTGACGTAGGTTTGTTTTTGAAGTGATGGAAGAGGATGCAGCTAATGCTGACCAGTCACACCAGAGTACCAGCTGGTCTGAGCAGAGTGGAGGTGTGATACCATTTCGAAGTGGTTTGTGCTGCACTTTTAAAAGTCATCTGTGTTCCTGCAATTTCAAGCGTCCTATTGATGCTTCAAAATCCAGAGGCCATTTCTGCAACCTTTTGTGTCCGGTACACATAAGAGAAGTCTATTCTGCTGCCGCGCTAAATGGATGGACAAGCTACTCTTCCCATTAAGTTTCGGTGGGTTCACTCATTCAAACAATCCACCTCCTCCAAGAACATGTTAACACAGTAACAGGAACTGTGTCTGCATGTTTAGTTCACTGAACATGTACAAATGCATAAATACACACTCCAAGGTTACACATTCACTCTGGGTAAACAGAGGCTCCAGGTGACTGCCCAGGAGTTTTGTGTATTACTATACTATACTGTTTATACACAGAAAACTGATTGCCACACATCTACCAGAGCCTTATGCTTGATGCTTAAGTGAGAGCAGTTTTCAAGGTTCTAGAGGGGAAGAGGGCAGTGGTTATTTAAGAGTCCATTACCAGCAGTTACTGTACACAGATGGGATCAGTTCGATCAGCCCTTTTGACCCACTTGACTTGTTTTTTTTAGTCTGTTTTCTGTGCTCTTTGTATGGATTCATAGAGAAATGCTGGAAGATAACAGGTCCCCTGTGGACTGATGGGTAATTGAATCCCCAGAGCTGGCCTCCAATGTAGTCCATCTGAGACATTTGGCCTTCACAGCTAATTAAAACTGTGTGACGATCACAGAACTGTAGATGTACATAGATCTGGGCATGTCTCTCTTACAGGCACATACACAAAGAGCAGGCTTTGATGCTTGAGCGATTGTACTATAATAGCCAGTACTATTATCATTGACATAGTTGGACGAGTGTGTGTGTGTGTTATTCTAGTACCAAAGCAGCAGACATTGTCAGATCTGCATCAGTTTGAATGCAGACTCGGACCCACTGGCAGAGGTACATCAGACATGAGCAGGTTAATTTTATCCAATGTGATCGTTGCTCAGACTCTGTGCCAGCCTGAGAGGTTGTAAAGTTCACTCTTGGGATGTTGCAATGTTTAGAAGAAAAAACTGCAGAAAAGAGGTAGTGACATGCATCTGGGCCTAAAAACGTTTCTGGAAGTTTAGAATAAACAGACAGGCTTTCCTCATCACAATGTGACATTTTAGACACTTCCTTTTTTTTTTTTTCTTTTTTTTCTTTTTTATATAAATGCTAAGACCTTAGACTACTACAATACATGCAAAACTCCATATGAGCTCTCCTAGGGCTGGACTCATGCAGGAATGTGAAGAATCTGATTAGCACCCCTGTATATCTTTCTGTTACATAGAGGAAAAACACTGGAAGTGCATGGCACTAGTATAAAATCAGTTGTGTAAGAGATAAACATAGATGCATATGAGGCTAGATGTGCTCTCAGTGAAGGAGGGGTCATCAGAGTTGGCCATCAGCAGCCAGATGCCCCGAGAGCCTTCAAGGAAGCATCAATGCTCCATGCTCATAAATGGCAGTAAAACTTTCTGGACAGGTTTTCTCAGCATGGCAGTGGTATTAATGGTATGCTCATACTCGCCATCATGCTTGTGGAAACCACAAGATGTCACTGATATAAAACAAGGCCAAACTCTGTCTGTAACTGTGGTGAATACCAGTGAGATGAGCGTCATTCCAGGCCATACCAAGGAACTGATAGATATTCATGCTCAGTTTTAGCCAACTATCTTCATTTAGATCTCTGCTACTGTGGCTCTGATGTTTCTGGCTGTTAAACAAAGTCTTTCTTGTCAAGTCTGGAGAGCCAAACCTCCTAATTAGCCAGGCAGGCAGGCCTGCTGCCCAGTCCAGCCTCACAACTATGCAAGAGGAATGCATATAATCCACACTTAGCTCTTTTTCAGTTTTTATATTTAGTTTCTCTTTTTCTCACTGTCACGCAGTAGATATAAAGACTTCAACTAATAAGAACTTGCAATGACAATACTTGGCCTTATGATGATTTATGAAATCTTATCATTTTGTTTTAAGATCTTTTGATTCTGGTCAGCCAGCCCAGCGACAGCAGCGGTGACGGCGGGCTCACTCTTGGTCTCTGTGAGACTGGCTAGACGGCCCCAGTTTTATCGTGGTACGAATGTTGTGCATTTGTTTAAAATCAGGACAGTTTGCAATAACAGCAGTCTTACTAGTGGCCACAAAGGGGCACAAGCAGTGCTGACAGCGCCCGGCTGCATCTTTAGAAAACCACAGAGGAAGAAATATAAACTATATAAATAGATATATAAAAGTCACACAGTGCAGATTTGTATAGGTATCAACAATGCATTACCGTGGTATACTTTTATGCAACACATGTCCGGGTTCAATTTATGAACATGAAGTATATTATAAAATCACACAGACTTTGTAAATCAGAAGCTATGTCGTCATGTGTTTTTGCAAAAATGGTTTTACCATCTTAAATGTTGAATATTCTGAGCGTTCTCTTCCTGTGTGATTGTATTTGTTAAAGTGAGCGCATAGCACTGGGTTTTACTTTCTTTATGTAAGCAGGGAACCAGACTTATCCTAAAATACAGCTGGACCAGGTTTTGAATTGAACAGAGCCTATTTCAAATGGTTGTAATCTGAACTCTTTCTTGTTTTCAAAACATCTGAGTGTAGTTTCTGACTGCATGTTTCAAAGAAGTAAATGTGGTGCATCTGTTGAAATATATCAACAGCATGAATTAAGTCTTGTTATATCCACTTCTACTCCAAACTCTAGCAATTGTCCGTAAATAAAGAGCTTTTTTTGTTGAGGAGTTGGCTTAATCTGTCTGTAAAATTGCATTTCAGTTAAACTTAATTATATAACTTTGATTTAAAACCTCTCCAGCTGTTTTTTTTTCTTTCTTTCTTTCTGTTTTTTTTTTTGTTGTTGTTGTTGTTTTTGTTTTGTTTTTTCTGGATAAGTCTGCAGGCGAAAAGTCCTCTAACCAGCTAAGAGGCCAGATTTTATCATTGAGAACAGTGTTGATCCATGTTGTTGGTACATACAAGCCTCCATGTGAAACCTCTTAACTGACAGATGACATACTCGAGGGGTCAACCTGCCGAATGTTGATTTGGTCAAATGTGGAATGAATGCTTCTCTTCTTTTAGTCAGTGAATAAAAGTATCCATAAAGTCATTGTGGTTCTTTGTGTTATTTCTGCCTGCTGTTTAACTACTGACAACACTGTCTGACAACAGGGAAACAAAAGATATTAAGCTGTAAACTCAAGTTATCATAAATGAGTTGGAGCATTTGCACAAATTTGAAGTGCTTTGACTCACTGGACCAGTGAGAACAGGTGGAACAAACATTTATAACAGTGCATTAAAAAATCCCATGGTAAGCATTTAGCAAACAAACCCCAGTTCTTTATTTACTCAGCAGGCATAATGTGTGTCAGACACTGAAAGCTCCCAGATCCCCTGAGCACATCACTACAGAGCTAACGATAAAAGGTAAAGGTGCGTAAAGCTGAAGTCATTTTTGTATGTAGCAAACACAGAAATACACCAGCCTTCACTGGGTAACACTAGACCATCACTTCACATGGGGTTGGTGATCAATCAGTGCACTGCAGTGTGGAGAAACCATGACACATGGAAATAAGATTCAACCACTGTCACCATGACAACACAGACAGAGGAAGTATGGAAACAAGTGTTGTAATGATCCGAGAGAGAAAAGGTGAGCACAGAACATGAGAAAAACAAAGCAACAGGAAACCAGCCAGGAATGAAGATGGGTGTTTCCTTACAATCAAACCCTAATGTTATAAAATAAAGTACAAAGAGAGGAAACCATAACATCAATGTCACTCAACCATTGAGCCCTATTCAGTTTTAAAGGAAATCACTAGGGCAGCATTATATGCTGTTTTACGCACACGTGGACATGTTAAGAATATCAATTAACAATTCATTCAATCAATCAATTTATTACAAACTGTTAAAATTAAAACAGTGTAAACAGTTCATTCACAAGATGCATTGTCTAATAAGATGCCCCAGAAGCAATCCTCAGTTTATAAACAGGAGCCCTTAAACATGTGGTAAGAGACACCATTTACATTATAATCTTTAATAAACTCATTCATTCATTTTCTATACCTGCTTTATCCTCACCTGGGTCACGGGGGTCGCATGGAGCCTATCCCAGCTACTTAAGGGCGAAGGCGGGGTACACCCTGGACATGTAGCTAGTTCATCACAGGGCTGACATATACAGACAGACACATTCATACGTATGAGCAATTTAGGTTAGATTAAGATAGATAGATAGATAGATAGATAGATAGATAGATAGATAGATAGATAGATAGATACTATCAGTGCATGTCTTTGGATAGTGGAAAGTAGAATATGGAGGAAACCAGCGAGAACTCACGCAGACATGGGGCGAACATGCAAACTCCACACAGAAAGGTCCCACTATTGACTGGTGTTGGAATCAAACCCAGGACCTTCTTGCTGTGAGGCACAAGTGCTATCCACTGCACCACCATGTCACCCTAACTATAACAGATTTAAAAATATTTGGCTATTTACCTGAAGATTAATTTATTTCCTTTTCCTGAGTCCTATTGTAGTCAGCATATTCCAATATTCTCAGATAGTTTAATTGTCAGACACAGGGCTTTACCAACATAAATAGTTTACATGATTTTTGTATCACCCATGCTGGTTTTTCAATTACAATAAATGAAACCTGAATACATAAACTGAAATCTGGAAAATGGTTCACTCTTTCTGCTGAATAAAAACATATTTTTATTAAACATTTTCTCATACTGAGCTATTACCTCCATGATCACTACCCTGTAATTAGATGACTCACTGTTGAAAGGATATGTGTGCTGCAAATGAAGTTCATTTTATTTTATACATAAAACAATGCAGGGATAAATGTTTGTTAGCTGTTAAACCTTGTAAAATCCCTATGTACTTATACTTCAGATCACAGACACATGTCAACACAACAAACACGGTCACTAATTAATGTGAGTTTTCTCTCTGTGAACAAAGAGCTTGTTCATATTTGAACAATGTGACTATGAGATTAGAATGGTGTTATGCAATTAGGCTGGAACAGAAACACAATTTTAGTGTCCTACAGTTACCATGGATGTGACAAACAACACTGAGGTGGCTGGATATTCAAGGTATTTATCTTGCCTCCTCAAAGGCCCAAAACAATTAGAACAATAAGCGTCAGTGCATCCAGTAATACAAGATGACTTGTGTTAATAAAAACAATGTGGACTTCACACAGGTGTTTTCGAAAGACACTTGATCTATCAGTTTAAGATGGCATAATTCTACATATTTCAGAGAGATAGAGAATCATTTAACTCTTATGGGGGGGATGCTCCTGTGTGCCACAACTAATGATAAATAAATAAATAAATAAATAAATAAAGAAAGAAAGAAATAAATAAAGAAATAAATAAATAGAAGCCCTTTTCCCCCTATCAGGATCAACGCAAAGGGTTACTTGCTATATGACCAGAAATGTAGGTTCTGGAGTTGAATATTTCTTGGAAAAGTATTGCATTTTGAACTATGCATGGATAATATTTAATAATAACATATAGTTTTAATCCTTTTTTTTTATCTTTCCAAGCAAGACATGCTCTTTGATCACTATTTTACAGTGTTTTATTGTGTTGTTTTTACCGGGTTCATTTTAGCTTGTTGAAGTGTTCAAAAGGTAAAATAGTTCAGCTACATGGATGAATAAACTGCTATGTTTTTACAAGCTATTACACTGTAATTTAAAGAAAAGAAGCTCTCCTAAGCTATAACTGACTGTTCCCTTATAACAGTTCCGTTGGGGGCCCCTTTCCAGCTCCGCGTCCCTAAACTATTCACATAAAATGTACTCAAACTGTCAGTGTGGTTTTGTGGGTGTTAGGACTGATTTATTAGAGCGTGTACATTTCAGAGTGAGCACCAGGGGGAGATAGTGCGCCACGGTGTCGCCGCCTGACTGACTTTACAAGCGAAGAAAACAACTATGTTGAAGTAGAAGAAGAAACACACGTGATTCGCGCTAACTGGAAACAAGATGGCGGTAGCGGTGCGGAGCTTGCAAGATCAGCTCGAAAAAGCTAAGGAAAGCTTAAAACATGTGGATGATAATATTCGAAAATTAACAGGACGTGATCCTAATGAATCAAGGTAAAATGATAGTGGTTATGTAGCATTTGAAGTATCGAATTTTAATTGCCACGCAAGCACAACTTCTAGTGGTGACATAAGCGACATGTTAGCATTAGCTTTCGAGCTAATTAGCAAACACCACACCTCCCCATATTGTTTAGTGTTGAATGAACCCGCACAATCCGGCGGTATATGAATGATAATTGGTGTTTGGGGCGAAAAAGCTTTTTAGAACAATCCCTCTTTGCACATTATCTAAACAAACTGTGGCGAGACATTGAACTTTTAATGCTAAGTAGCGCCAGGCCTAGTAGGTGACGGCCGAGATACGCATCAGCTTTAGCTCTACTTGTGGGAAAACGCACAATGGAACTGACCTTGTTACGTTCACATCTGAGAATGCATTCGCTTTCATATGTTAAGTCCATGTGGTAGTGCACAAGGTATTTCTGCTTTGACCTTGTTTGTTATCATTGCAGACCGGGTCAGCTCCGCCGGCTCGGCGGACCCATGGCAGGCCCTGGTGGAGGTAGAGGCAGAGGAATCAACTTACTCAGGTAAAACCAATGTCTTAAACTAAACCATATAATGTGTTTAAAAGTTTAAACCTGGTAATTGTGCCATTATCTTATTCGTTGGTTAAGTTCATTAGTATCATCGGCAGATATAGCGCTCTGAATGTGGGGAGAAATTAATATTTTCATTCTATACAAACGATATGACTGAAATTCAAGCTATTTTTTCCTGGCGATGTTTTTATCTTAAAAATTGTCTTTCCCATTTCAGGCGTAGTCTCTCAGATATTGGAAGCGGCGGCCCACCTGCCAAGCAAAGGGACATTGAAGGAGCCCTCCTGAGGTGATATTTTTCTTTCCAATCTATATTTGTATGGTTTTCCATCCTGCACAGTTATTTAGTCTTACAATGCAAAAAGGTAGCTGTAGGTACAAAACAAAGTGACCTTTCACTGTAAGTTGTTTTTCCCCCTTCCTCCTTATGTTTATACCCAGACTTTCTTGAGTCACATCATAAGTTATATTTGTTATCTTGTTTCTGTGAATAGTCTGATTATGTTTTTGTGCTTAACGGTAGTGATAGCAGCTGCATCTTAACTTGTTTTTCAGGCTGGCAGGGGACCAGAGGGCCCGGAGAGATGCGCGTCACGACAGCGACGCCGAGGATGATGACGATGTCAAAAAGGTAAAAAGGGTGATTGTGGAAGACATGATGTAATTTTACTAAAAACAAACCTAAATGTTTGAGGTATGGAGGCAGGCAGAGCCTCACCTCAGATAGAAGCTGGATATCATGATTACTTCACTGCATTGTAAAAACTGGTTTAATGCAAGAGAAACGTCAGTTATCAGTGCACTGTCTCGTGTTTTTCCTCCATCAGCCGGCGTTGCAGTCGTCTGTTGTAGCTACCTCCAAAGAGAGAACACGCCGAGATCTGATTCAAGATCAAACTATAGATGAGAAGGGCAAACAAAGGTAGGACAACAAGATGCCTTTTTTGAATTGTGGGTGATGCCTGTCAGGGCATTTGTGCATGTTAAATTACACCAGCAAACTTTAAAAATGACTTTATTTTTCACAAGACTATTATTTTTCATGCCATGTCCAGGAATCGGCGTATGTTCGGCCTGCTCATGGGGACCCTGCAGAAATTCAAACAGGAGTCAAACGTCTCTACAGAAAAGGTGAGGACACTGTTTTTTCATCTTCCCTGTGGATTTCTGTGTTGAACTTGATCTCAGAATGCTGCCTATTCTCATCCCCATGCTGTCTTCGTCCCTCTGCAGCAAAAGAGGCGTTCAGAGATTGAGCAGAAACTTGAGGTTCAGGCTGAGGCTGAAAGAAAGAAGGTAGAGAATGAAAAGAGGGAGCTGTTTGAAGAGAGGAGAGCCAAACAAACTGAGCTGAGACTACTGGAACAGAAAGTTGAATTAGCTCAGCTGGTAAGGAAATGTTTGGAGTAAAGTGTGTAGTAATTGTTGTGTATTTATCATAAAATATTGTCACAATTTTTCATCACCAAAAGTATGATGTATATAACATTTATGTCTCCACAGCAAGAGGAGTGGACCAGCCACAATACCCGTTTGGTGAAATACATTCGCACCAAGACCAAGCCACACATCTTTTATCGGCCTGGAAAAATGTGCTCCGCAACGCAGAAACTCCTCGATGACTCCACAAAGAAGCTAAATGGTGAGTTAAAGCTTTACTTTATGAGCAGTGTTCTTACATTAATAAAAACTTTGGAAGCCTTGAGTACATTGTGAACTTGTCTATATCTGAAAAGTTGTGTTTGAGGAGAGGCGGGAAGCATTTGCTGAACACCTCAGCAAGATGGAGTCCCGCCCCAGGCGTCAGCCAAACCGCGACCAGGATGGCAACACAGCAGCAGCAGGGATGGACCACTCGGCGGAGGGTAAGCCAGCAGGTCAGGTAGTCAAGGTGACAGGTAAAAAGGGGGTAGCACAGATGGAGGAAGAGGAGGAGGAGGAGGAGGAAAGGGAAAAGGAAGGAGATAGAAAGATGGCAGAGAAAGATGAGGGGGAAGAGAGAGAGGGGGAGAAGGATGGAATGAAGAAGGATGAGGAGGAGGGGATGGAGTTTGAGGTACAAAGTGAGGAGAAAAAAGAAGAGGTAATTGAGTGCAGAGTTGAGCAAAGGGAGAAGGAGAACAAACAGGCCAGTCCAGGGTCAGAAGAAATGGAGGTCGAGGGAATGCCAGAGCATGAGAATAGGATTAAGAGGGAGGAGCAGGGAGAAACAGACAGAAATGAGGGATGCGCAGACCTCAAAAATGAAAAGGCCCAGGACACACCGTCCTCTGAACCAGCTGTTACCAGCCCAGAAGCTCTGATCACCAGTCATGAGCCCATCCCCTTCATCTCGGAACCAGCTGGTAAATCCACTGAGACACAGAGCGCCTCTCCATTCCCATATCCTCAAATAGCATCCGGTGATATGAATTTCGTCATACCTGGACTTGAAAGTCTGGAAACTGCTGAAAACCAGGCAGTGGATGGAAAATTACATGAAGTACCTGAAAAACTACCTGAATCCCAGGAGACCCCCAGCACCACCCCTGCACCCCCTAAAGAGGATGAGGACAGTGGCAGAGGGAGGAAGAGGGACAAGGAGCCCAAGAAGGGTCGCAGTCATAGTAACAGCTCCTCCTCTTCCTCCTCGGGCTCCTCTTCCAGCGGAAGTTCTTCCTCCTCCTCTGGATCCAGCCGGTCTTCTTCATCATCCTCCTCCTCATCATCCTCGTCATCCAACAGCAGCAGCCGAAGTCGCAGCCGTGACAGTGGCAAGCGCAAGAGGCGGCCATCAGACAGGAGCAGAGACAGAAAGAAGGGAGAGGAGAGAAGTCACCGCAAGAGAGGAGGAAGTAGTGGAGGAGGGAGGGACTCCAAGGGATCAAAGGAAAGAAGGAAGAGGAGGAGTGAAGAAGGGAGGGCCAGATCATCACGGAGTGATAGGGAGCATAAAGATAGAGACAGGAAGGACAAACGACGCTAATCTGGTTCTTGTTCAGCCTCTGTACAGGAACTTAACCCTCCAACTATTTACTTATTGACAGATGATAAAGCTTTTAAACTTAAATTCATCTTAAAATGCCACATTTTTAAAAACCTATCCTATAGAAGCTAATGTTTTCTCAGACTAGGATTTATAAGGCAACATAAATTAAAGTGATTATTTTCTAACAATGAAGTGAGATTTTCCCCCTTGACAAAAAGGATGTAAATTCCATTTTAAGTTCAAGGGGTGCCTCTAGCCAGAAACTATACTGTCTTGATTGGATCCTTGAACAGGTTTGAGATAGGGGAGACCATTAAGGAGACTTAGCCTTGCCATTTTCAATCTGAAGTACTCATTTTACTTTAAAGGGGATTTTGTGACAGTGATGAGAAGGTATTCAATGTTTGTTTGTTTTTTGGTTTGTTGTTACCATATTGCCACAGGCAGTTTTGGTTGTTATGGAGACATTTAATTTTTTGAAAAGCTACTGTACGTGACTCCCCATTCACACCGTTTAACTGATGTCAAGGCCTTGTATCATCATCATGTGGGTACATGTGTGATTTGCGGAAATGCTGTTTTTGAAAATGTTTTTCCATTTTTTTGTATTAAAACTGATTGGCTTCCAATTAAAGGCGAAGTATTCATTTAAGTGTGCGACGTGAATTTGTTTAATCAGCAGTTTTCTGTTAAATTTAACTATGTAAATGTGGCTCTACTTTGAAACAAGAACATTCTTTGGAACTTACAATAGTGCAAGCTTATACCATTCTGTAAAATCCAGGCTGATCTAAGTGGCTTCTATGGAACATACTGATCCCCAGTCACCACTGTTATGTTGTGATTATGACCACACTCAACTGATGTGACCCATACAGTAGCTGTAGTAGTTTGAAGAATCTCACTCTGAATTTTGCGTGATCATTAAAATGTCAAGAAATTATACAAATCCTCATATTTAATAAGTTTGTCATTCATCAACTCAAACATACATTAGAAAATGTACAACTTCAGTAAACTGTAATAAGCTTTGGAATCGGCTGCTGCATTTTGTATCGGCAGGAATCCAAATCTAATAAGATTCATCACATTACAAGTTGTGGGTTCATGATCCCTTTGTCTTCTGCAACAGAAAGGAAATGCATCTAATAACAGTCCCTTTGCAATTTTCTGTCGTTCAGCTTTCTGTAGAGTCCTGCTGGTCAGCCAGGTCGTTTTGTTCAAAATACCTGCAAGACAAATAGAATGACGCAAGCTGAATTTTAGCATCAATTAGAACCAAACTAATCTGTAAAACAATGCTAATTGTGACGAGTAGTTGCAAGTTGTACCCAACAAGAGGTTTCCATAAAACCCACTGATTTCATCTTTCCGTCTGCTGTTAAGGGCATTGTAATGGTTTTGTTTTCAATCTCTTCAGTTTCATCAAAATGTTAAATGCTCTGGCTGTCTCTGCACTGTATTACACCTATTGTTAGATGGTTGCAGTTTATCAATGTTGTGACCACCAGCAGAAATTACTTTGTGTTAATTACCTGGCAACAAGGCAGATGAGAAGGTTAAGGGCAGCCAATCTGTCATCCTCTAGACTTTCCTGTGACATCATTAAAATAAGACACATTAATACATCTGATCATTGCCAACCAGAAATTTCTGTGAATGTGTTTACAATGCAGTTTTTTTACAGCAACTTAACACAACGATAAACTCTGATAATGTAAAAAAAAAAAAAAAAAAAATTCCACAAACATAACTCCAGGTATCACATCCTCAAAACAATGGAAGACTTTGAATTGATATTGCAGCACCAAAACTTGCTGGTAAAATAAAAGATTCTCACCTAATTCTCCAATATGTAAAGGATAAATAAGAACAGCACTGATCAAGCACAAATACTGGCGTGAACTGAAACATACCAGTGTGCTGCGTAGCTGAGCGCATCTCCTGGCCAGCTGTCTGATGGACGAGTGTGCTTCAGGTATCAGAGGTTTCTCCAAGCAAGCTAGTAATGCATACAACCAGTGACCCTTTAACACAGGCATACAAACAAAAATGTAAAGAACCACTCCGGTTCTTGTCTGCAGCAAAACGTAACTGACCAGAAGTTTGTTTTCCAGTTTTGCAATTCTATGATGTATTGCTGGCATGGACCAGCCCAAACTCACCAACTGTGGCACAAAGTCTCTTTCCTCAAACCAGCTAATAAGAATGTCCAGTACTGTCAGCACTGTGGACTGCAGGACCACAGACAGAAGAAAACCTCCACATTAGATTGAGGATCAAGAATGTGACCTGAAAGCGTTCTCAGAAAGAGGCTTTACCTGGTTGAGTCTGCTGACGATACTCAGGAAGGGAGGAAACCCCACCTGAACACACATAACATACCTTGATCAGTCTCAAATAAATATGGTCCAGATCAAGCAAAAGTGAACATCAGTGTCAAAAATTTAAGTTTCACCTATCATTTCTCAAACAGGCTCATTTTTTAGTTTAAGAACTATATTCTGTGGAACGTTTTACAAAATTTCAGTATCACAGAAAAAAAAAAAAAAAGATATAATCAATATAAAATGGAACCTAAAAAGAACTAAAATATGTAAATGTACTATTAATTTTAATATTTTTTTCTTCCATGTATAAGTTATTTTATGTCTGAATCTGTAAGAACTCATTCAACAGTACAAGAATATAGAATGGTTATGTACAATCAAATTATGTGTAAAATAAGCTCTGTTATTAGCTGTATATATCACTTCAGTTGTAGTATGCATGTTCAATAAAAGTTTATTTGCATATTTGTATGCGTATTAGTTCCAATCATTCTGATACTGAACAAAGTGACAAACTGCTTCCCATGTGTTAAAACATATGCGTTCATAAAAACTTATTTAAACATTTTTATCCAATACTGATCACAACTGTAATATAACATCATAGCTAAAGCCCTGTTTCATTTAGTATCAATTTCTTATGAGAACAGCGTGTTTTGTACATTTATGTAAAAGTGAAAATAAAAGTTTATTTTGAGTCCCCGTGTCATGCAGCAGTAATTGATGTATTTTTACCCCAAAATATTTTTTTTTGTAAATTGTAATGTGCCATGTGAAAGTAGTTACCAAGACCTATTCATACCTGTATTAAACGTGGAGATAAGTTATTTCGTTTTCAACACAGAGCTTATCAAACAGGAAATGTGTCCCGTGTCACAGCTTGATGTGGTCCATATGAGAGGTCTTGGGTGTTCTTATTTTTTACAAAACAGAATACTCTATAACACTGTTGTCCTTCAGTCATCAATAACACAGCCACAGATATGAAAACAGGTATGTCTAACCTTAAGATAGTCAAGTTCCACCACTGGACCTGCATCTGTGTGGGCAGATGAGAAGTCGATACAGACCCTCTGTCCCAAACAAAACCTCTTCCAGCCCTCTTCATCAGTCAACTTTGGCTATCAGACAAACACACAGACATGTCTAAAACCTGCTGTTCATTTTGCTCATGGTTTAACGCATTCAGAAATTGTCTTTGAATAATATGCCATGCAGTAGTAATGAAATCATGTTACTTCCCATATTCTACAAGAGAAACAATCCAAAAGAACTGCAATTTTCTCACCATTTGGACATTGTCATCCAGAGTTTGACTGCTCCAATGTTGTCGGTTTTTGGTGATTCTCTGAAAGCAAAATATAAGACGAAGAAGACTGAAATGAAAACTAAACTGAGTTTGCAGACAAAGGAATGTTTCATGTTTTGCTTTGTTTGGGGTCTTTTTTTAACCTGTCTGACATCTGAGAAGTTGCTAACTTGCTGCTGTTGCCATCTTAGACTTGGGGAAAAACCTAGTGGAGCAGCCTGGCACCCTGGTACCTGAAACACAACACAACACAACCACACACACACACAAAACAGGATTAAAGGAGCTGAACATACTTTTCAGAGATTTGTCTTAAAAAAAACACTCGCGTAAACGTGTACACAAATGTTTTATATGTTGTTTACGAGAAGGGAAATGAAACTAAGCAACATCGTGTAGCTATTGACTCACATTTACATTAACAGTTTGCTTCTTTGTCAGTTTCTTGGGATCAATCTGAGCAACGACCACCTCTGGACACAAAGACGCCTCCAGCCTATGGAAAGAAAACACATCGTTATCGCTAGACACTTTTGGCTGCCAAATTCAAGAGACAAACTACATAACGAAGAAGGTGCAGTGAAATAGTTATTACTGTCTACCACTAAATAAAACCAAGAGAGGTTGAATTAGTGGAGTTAGTTCTAATAACGAAGAAGTTACGCGTGCGTACTGGACTTGTCGCAGGTATTCTTGGGGGTTTCTCGGGGGTCCATTCAGGTCCAGGTCTTCTTTATTGTCTCCAAACTCAAGAGGCAACAGCCTCGGCATTAGTTCCTCCACATCTGACTTCATTTTGGCCAAGTTACGGCTTGTCAGAGCTTCAAATTTACCGGTGCTGACTTGTTAAAACTTAAACACAGACATTCAAACTACTCCCAAATAAGCAGCCATCTTGCTGTTGAGCGCGGATTGATGACGTTTTATTTGTGTGCCCCATTTGTGACTGGTGATGAAGACACGCCTCTTGCCTTTCCTCTAATGGACAAAGTCCACAAATGTACTTTTTAGCTCGCCAGAACAGTTAATTATCTCCACCTCTCCCCTTATTTACAGGGAAATATGAATTACAGATTTTCATATTAAATTTGAAGAACACAAAACCTTTGATCAGAGATCAGATAATTTTTTTTTTTTTTTTTTAATTCCAAGCAGCTTTTTTATGTTAATAATTATCCCCATGCTTGCCTTGTATCTTATCTTGCTGCTCACATTTGCCATTGACTCTACATGACAGCAGCAGTTTGGAGGCAATGTCCGCTTGCCAGCACAACTGGCTGGACTTCTTACTGTACTTCATGGACATTTTCTCTTGAAGTACTCCGGTTCAAATACACAGAGGATGGCTTCTTCACTGGTTTACAAAACTGTATGGATTATAGGAATAGCATTTGTGATTTTACCTCACTATAATCTGGGATTCTTGTCTGACTACAAAATCTGCGGAAATTCAGAATGTGAAAGTAAGTCATTTCCAATGTGTTATTGTGATTTGTCACACATTTTAGTTTTTCATATAAAAAGTATGTAAAGTGTAATTCACCGGGCCTTGATTGTGGCAGCCTAATCTGATACATGTAAACAACCCAACGTCTTATTTACCACATTGATCTTCTACTCCTGCTTTTTGTTTGTGTGTAAACAGGCCTGATGAGCAGGGTGCTGGCCATCAGGGACCACCACAGTAAGGACTGTCGCTTCTTGCACTTCAAACAGGGAGACACCATATTTGTTTACTATAAACTGACTGGAAAGAGAGAAGACCTATGGGCAGGCACTGTATGTTTGATTTCTCTGTATGTCTTTGTGATTTTGTTGACTCACTGTTTACAGAGCAAAATTCAATTAATACGCTAATATCTGTAAAGCAGGTATGTCAGTTATAACGTTGTAAGAGCCTCACATCTTGTTTATAGGTTATAGGCAGTCATATAATAAAAGATAAAAGGGTGACTGATGATAACTATCTTGTACTATTGTAAGCATTTTGTTTACTTTCTGATGAATATCTCATCTGTTGCATACAATAGTTAATCACTGATTTAGTGAGACTATCTTGAACATATTTTAATACAATAAATCAGACAATAAATACATGTTAAATTCTTAGCTTTACATTTTAAACCTTACTGATTTAAACCTTGCTTGTTTAAATTTACCAAGTCCAAAGCTCTCTGGAAGACTATAAGCTGTTTACGTTTAATAATATTGGAGGGCTGGTATGGCATGACAGTATGTGACTTTTCTAAGTAATTCAAACAATTTTATACACATATAGTGTACTGTGTATAATTGGGTGCAGCCTAATCTCCACATTCAGCATTATAAAAGAGATGGGTATCCAATCTGTCTCTTCCTTTCCTTTTTATTCCAGATTGATAAACAGTTTGGCTATTTTCCAAAGGATGCTGTAGTAGAGGAGCAGATTTATGCAACTAAGGAGATAGTACTGGAAACACAGGTAAATGGATTTGATTTCAATAGTTTTTAAATTAAGAGCTCTGAACAAAACATATTCTTTCATACACATTTTACAGGTTTGATCAAATTAAGCCATGTTTACATCAGCTGTAAATGCTTTGGTTGATCGCATAACAAAATATTAACCTTGAATTTGTAAATTCTGTTGTTAATTTTATTTTATCCAAATACCATTGTCTCTTTATTCAGAAATCAGATTTCTTCTGTATGGATGAGAATGGCTATCCTATTGACTCCAGTGAACAGGATGGTGATGAAGATGACCAAAAAATTCAAATCCCAGAACCAGAAACTACCCAAACCATCTCATCAACAACTGAAAGCCCCACTACAGAATCTTATGTTTTGAAGCAGGAAACTAATGACATATTATCAAAAGGTGATGAAGAAAAAAATGATGATGGTGACGTTGCTGCGGGGATGAATAAGGAGGCACCTGCAGCTGAGAATGAACAACATGGGTCCTCATCCTCCTCTTGGATAGGTTCCTCTGTGACGGGGTGGTTAGGTCTGTCAGAAGAGGAAGAACCTACAAGTTTGGATGGCGGAGAGAACATTTATGACAGTGAGAACATAAAAGAAGAAACACAGGGTGATAAAACTTTGACATCTTCGGTAACAGGGTTGTTCAGGTTTGGAGGGAATGGTGGACCCGAAACTGCCAAAGATAGTGAAACAACACAAGACAGAGAAAACCCTGTGTCTCTCGCTTCAACAATGACTGGGTGGCTTGGCTTTGGAGGTGAGACTGAAAAGGATCAATCAGAAGAAAAAGAAGAAGAAAGGAAAACAGATAAGGAAAATGAACAAGTAGAAGTATTTAGGAGCAGGAAACTCACACTGGATCTGGAAGGAAACCAATTACATGCAGAAGAAACGAAAGAGATGGGGACATTAAATTGGCTAGGAAGCGGGCTTTCAAGCAGACTTGGATTTGGCCGGAGGGATCAAGACGTGGGACATGAGACAACAACTGGAGGTAAAGCTGAGGAGATGTCTCAGGAAGAGCAACAACCAGTTTCCAGCTCTTGGTTGGATATGGGGATTGACATGTTAGGTTTTCGGAAGGATGAGCACGAGGCTGACAAGACTACAGGAAGTAAACTTAAGGATAATGATGAGGTCAAAATGGTAGAAGAACCAACAATGGAGCAAAATTCAAATGCCTCTCAAGCTCAGCCTCCACTGACAGAGAGCAAAAGCACAGACCAAATGGATGAGAAGACAGTAGTAGAAGTAGTAGATGATAGTATCAGCAGCTCCAACACAGATGCCAAGGTATCTATGGCAGAAAAAAATCAACAACATGAAACCCCTACATCAGAATCTAGCATCATAGCATCAGTTAGCACAGATGGTAATGGTAACTACGGTGCAGACAGCAACATGGATAGCTTTTTGGCTAAAGAGCCTTTATCTAAATTAGTTGAAGTGTCTGAAACTGCAAGTGAAGTGTCCACCAAACCTAACTTTTTCCAAACAGCTGTTAAGGCAGTTGATAGCTCAGACAATAGAAATGAAGAGACACACTTAGTAGGTGAGGGAACATCTGAAGAAACAGAAGATCATCAGATGCCTGAATCAGAAAAAGAGGTTAATGACAAAGATCAAGGTTTAGTAACAGAGTCTGACACCAGTTCAGAATCAGTTTTGAGCTTTGCGGATGTAAACTCTAACTCTGTGGGTCTGTCTCCAGACACTAGTAGTCACCTGCAAAATAAGATAACAGAAGGCGACAAAAAAGGGGGAGAAATCCAAAATTCGTCTGAAAACACAGAAAATTCTATGGGTGTGTTTGCTGAACCGTCTGCTGGATTTAATAAAACAACAGATGTACTTCACAGTGGAATTCTCACAACTGAGAGTGATAAATCCGAAGAACAAACCAATCCACAAGGACAAAATGAAGCCAGTGGTTTTGGTGAGGGTAGCAGTGGAGAGAGTCCAGCTTTATTATCACCAAACTCACCTGAGGAAAGCAGTGAACTGTTCACTGGTGAAAGTGATAGAGTAAAAACGAATGTAGAAAGTTCAGATGCAATAACCAGTACAGAGAGTAATGCAGAAATAGAGCAGACACTGGTGAAACAGGAGGGTGAAGTGGGAGACATGGAAGAAGTGCAGCCTGTTGAAGACAGTGTTCAGGAGTTGGGATCATCCCAGATAACAGACAGAAGTACTAAAATTATGCATGAAAATGTTTTAGAGGAAAACAGAGGAACCGTGACCTGTAGTGAGGATACACACACCCATAATACCAATGTGATCATTAATGATGAGGCTTATGGGTCTTCACAGATACAACAGAAAGTAATAGATGGTAACTCTGAACCACAGGAAGAAACATCAGATATCTTAGGTTCAGTCAAAGACACTTTGAGTGTAGAAACTGGGTCTAAGGCAGAGTTAGAAAGCAATGAGGAAGAGAATAAGGCTGTGAATGTCTTTGATTTAGAGAACGACTCAGAGAAGGAAGACACAGAGACTGAAAGCCTACAAGTAGAAGAGGACAGAATTCAGGAAACAGATTTGATGAAGGAAGAGACGACACAGGATGAGGTGGAGGTGTTACAAGAACAGAAGGACCAAGAGGAGGTGGAGGAACTGAAGGGATCAGAGGAGACACAGAAAATGGACAACTTAAAAGAAGAAATTCATCTGAAGGAGATAAAGGAAATGGTGATGCAGGAGGAGGTGGAGAACTTAAAGCAAGACAGTAGGCAAGAGGAAACAGGGGGGCTGAAGACTGAGGACAAACAGGAGGAGGTAAAGAAGGCAGAGGAGCAGGAGGAGGCAGAGGAGGAGGAGGAAAAGCAGTTAAATGAAGAAGATGGTGAGAAAGTAGAAGGGGTAGTGGAGGAGTTAAGGGAGGAGGAGGAGGAAAAAGAAAGGCAGATTAAAACATCACCTGACATTTGTAATGATACTGATGTGTTTGAGGCACAGAGAAAAAACCTGCAAACAGAAGAACTGAGGATGGAAACAAACCAGGAGGAGGCAAATATTCAGGGTTGGAGCAAAGAGCAAGAGAAAAGTCTAAAATATTCAAATGGGCTTTTTACTGAAGCTAAAGAGGAGGGAATACACTGTGACCAAAAGGCAGACATAGGGGAGGACTATGATATGGAAGAGATCAGGGGAAGCCACACTCAAGATGACGCAAATATAAATGAAGATGCCGATAAGCAGGTTGTAAATCATGGTGGTGATACAGATGGACCCACTATAGATAATGAGGCTGTCACATCTGCACAAACTGGTCCGCAAGTGTCTCAAGATCCGTCTGAAAACAGGGGAGCATTTGGGCTTTTCCATAATGCCCTCAGCTTTTTTAGCCAAACATCACAGACTGAAAATAAATCCACAGAATCCACCCTGAACTCAGATACAAACACAGATGAAAAATCACAGCCACAAGCCTCTCTTAAACCTGAACAAGAAATAGATTCCACCTCTGATACAGATCAAGTATACGTTCAGGATCTGCCCACAGACTCCTCCATCACTGTGCCATCTTCATCATCATCTCCATCCTTGACACAGCCCCATTCTCCAGCTCCCACCACTGTAAAATCACTCTCCAAACGTTACCCAAACCTCCTAGGCTACATGAGTGCAGATGAGGTGGTTACTTTAGTCGAGCTCTTTGGACAACACAAACTGCAGTTTTTGGATTACATTCTAGGCAGTTCTGATAGTGGGACAGATGATCCTGATAATGATGAATCTATACTGTTGGATATAGAGGGACTTCTGTATTACCACAGAGATGCACTGTTTGCTCCTAGTATGAGGCTCACTGATGCACCTCAAGAGGACAAGGATAAGACCAGAGCTGTTATTGCCCTACAGAAACTAGAAATGCTTTTGCAAAGAGTGAAGGAGATGTTCAACACAAGGAAATCAGACATTAGCAAAACAACCACTCAAGGTACTCTATTCTCTCAAAGTAATTAATTTAATTTGATTCACTCTTACTTTCAGTATGATTTTGATGGTCAGAATGCATGTGCTTTCAAATACAGCTAATGCCAGCTGTGATGGTCCAAGCTGTTCATCTCAGGAAGGGACAGAAACTACCAAGGAGGAAGACTCTTCTGTAGGTCTGCATGACAACACTCACAGGAATGAAGAGACAGGGGCTGATAATAAAAAACAAGATTCAGAAAAGGACAAGGACCCTGAGAATGACAGTAGAGAAGAAATGGTGAAAGGAAGCGAAGATGAAAGTGTGTCTTCAGAGGAGAAGGGTAAAAAAAAATGTCCATCCCTTATAATCACCCAGAATCACTAAGTCAACTAGAAGGTATATTTTAATATAATTAAGTCATCCTTGATCAAAAATGATTTTTAAAAAAGAGTTAAATAATAGCCTCAGTCTGTTGCATTCATGAGTCATGTGACAAATTGCCTCTTAGCCTGGGACATGCCATGTACTTTATTTGGAGTATCCCTCAAAAATATCATAAAATGAACTTTAATATTGTATCACCAATCACGTAGTCACATATGATAATATAGTTTCAAAACCCAGGAGGATTAAGTGTTCATGTATTATTAATATATATTATTTTTTTATTTAATTTTCTCTGCTCATAGGTGTAACAAAACAGATCCTGCACATCCTCCATCAGATCATGGAAGGTTCAAGCACCCATGTTCATGCACTGTGGGAGCTCCTTGTGTGGCTTACTGTACAGGTAAAAGCAGCTTGAAATGATCGCTAACACATAAAGGCTGAAAGTGTCATGTTTTTGTTTACATGAAACTATGAAATACGGTATGTCTATTCTCCTCTGTCTGTATAATCATAGTCTAATGGAGAGTGATACACTTCACAGTACTTCACTGAGTGCATCCAGGTTCCATCACAATTCAGGCTTAACCAACTTTATAATATTTAAATGTTTGGTCAACTTCATATATATTGGAATCAATGACATGGTATACCTAAAATACCCAAGTATATTTTTGAAGTACTTATGCTTTATTTAAGTATTTTAATTTTGCTACCATATGCATCAAACCCACTATGTTTCAGAAGAAAATATTGTCCTTTCTATTAACCACTCTTGTCTGAAAATGTATTTTCATTGTCAATTTGGATAGTCCAGCCTTTAAAATATAATACAGTATTAAGTTTTGATGATCTTTATGGCTTCTTATGACTTCTTACATAATTTGATTCAAATAAAGTTCACGTGTTTTTGTCGTTCAGAGAGAAAATCCTCTCCAAAACATGAAGACAGACTTGACTATTAGGATATTAGGTTTGTTCCCCTTTTTTCTTTCCTTTCATATGTAAAGTGCACTATAGCATCCTGTTTACAGACTGATGCTCTAGTATTAATAATCTAATGCCATACACATCACAAAGTATGAGTGTGAGTTACCAAATCCATATTTTCCTCATGCTTTTGCATAAGGGAGGTTTTTCGTACAAGGATGAGGTTCTTATCCCTTTTTGCACTATTTGCAGCCTTGACTCCACCTGGATGCAGAATGACCCACTGACAAACCCCATAATTTATCCACATATCTTATTTTTGAAGTGTGCACAAACAGTGAGGTCTGGTTCTTTAAGACGCCACTGAACTTGTGACATACTGTCCTGAGTGTCTTCTCAGCTGTCAAACTGGCTTGGCTTTCTCTACATCACTCACATTCCTCAGTCCTTCTGGGTTTGTTACACACATCAAGCCAACTGGCTGGCAAAACTGCTCTCAACACAAATTGTATTCAATGTTCTTATGAGCCAAGAGATTCTCTAGTTTCATATGGACGAGAATGACGCAATGTCGGTGAGTGTAAACTTTTTGGAACAGTGACTGGATGATAGAAGTGAGACTGAGTGAAGTCTTAACATGTGTCCTACTTAGACCAGCTAAGCCTGTGGCCGTAACTAAAAGCAGGTGACAAACGATTGAAAGGGGAAGTTTGTGTATGTAGACGTCTCTATTTGTGTTAAATGCCAGATAAATTAAGACACAAGAGGTCACGAAGGACAATATCGATACCGTTTTAATTAAATGACACCTGTTTATTCTGGTGTCGCATTGAACGTATTCCGATGTGCCAGTGTGGCGTTTTACAATTGGTGACGTTGCGGTTGAACCATCCATTCTGGTGGGGGGTTATTTTCTAGTGGGTATTTCAAATGTGGAAAAAAAAATATATATATAAGCCACATAATTTATCATGTAGTGTTTTACATGTACTATAAGGCTATAGCTAAGACCGAGTAGTTTCTTAGTATCATTACAGAGGGTTCTTATTACATTTCAAATATTCTGTCCCCCCCTTCGACGTAATATAGGATGTGGTCCACTCTTGAGCGTCGGTGTTGTGAATAGGATGTGAAGCCACCGCTAGCCCGGTGTACGGCTAGTTTTGGTTCAGATGTTCGTATAAAAAATATAACTATTATATCAGCCAAATGAAAAGTTTTGGATATGGCGGAACATCCGGCAAGTGATCATTTGGCCAGTAAAGCGGCTGACTTCCAGGCGACGGCAGAGGCATACTACAGTATTGCTGTGGAGAAAGTGAAGGATGTACGTTATGTGGCAGATTTCGTTAGCATTTCCTAACTAGCCGACTTATACGAAATAACGTAACGCTCAGACGAAAGTTACTCAATATTAGTATTTTTTCTCAGTACATGTTTTAGGTTTGTAATGTTGCAACAAAAACTTTACTTGATATGTGTTCTACCAGTGCTATTAACCAGCTGTCAAAGTTGTTATGATATTATATTTCTCTGAACTGTTTCTGTGACTATTAAAATAATTGGCGAGTATTAACCGGTAGATAATTGGCAGTAGCTTTTGTGCGACTGGCTCTGAACCATTTGTTTCAGAGGGTCTAACCATAAGTGTAACTACCTACTATTAAACAATTGTTACAGCTTTTATTTTGGTACAACCCTGACTGCCGAAGCTACCTCTTTGTTTCTGACTTCCAGGCAGATACAGAATTAAGCAAAAAAATATTTTTTAACACTACACCAGCTGTTAAAATGGTGTTTTGTTTGTTGTTTTTAGATATTGAGTCCCAGTGCTTTGTATGAAAGGGTTCAATGTTGGCATAAAACTTAGAGCCAAACGTCAACATTATGTATCTTTCTATGTACACTTCATTAAGCTAAAAGCATCAGTGAACTTTACTTTATTTCCAGGATAACAAAGAAGTTAAATCCGTCATTATAGTTTGCCCAGTGTAAACAGCTCTCTGCTCCTGTTCCAAAAGGTTGTATCCTCCCTGCCTGACGACATCAGACCTGGGCCAGACCTATATGGGGTGCCATGGGAGCCAGTCATTGTCTCTAGTCTGGTGGGACTGGTAACACTGCTGGTATTCAGCTGTAGATGTTATAGCTCTGTGAGTACTCTATCTTAAATGTGACCTCGATTGGAAAAAAAGGGACACAAAGATCTAGTGATCTGTTCATTTATCAAGCCACTAGTCCAACTAATGAGCTTTTCTTAATCCTTGTTTTCATCTTTTTCCATTGTACAGGTCAAAAGCAGGATGTATAGAAGTAAGTTATCGCTCTTATTTCATTACATCCTAATCATGGCAAATATGTTCTCTATATCCATCAAGTTCATTTTGTCTACTTAGTAAATGTATTCTTTTTTTGTTTCTTTTTTTCAGACAAGTTTAGAAGGAGATGTCTCTTTACCTTTACATGTTTCGACTGTCATCTGCA
>JAQQZY010148437.1:0-15072 GCA_030068375.1 Ostorhinchus rueppellii
TATATATATGAAAAATATCCATGAAAAATATTTCAGAAATTTAGAGGAAGAACATTTAAAGTCATAGTCATGGATAAAAAAAAAAAAATCCATGTTGCGAGGAATTAAGTCTAAACCATCTCAGTCATTTTAGAAACAAAGATAATAATTTAACACAAATTAACCAGTACAATGATATGTATCCAATAATATAAACTATATGCTGACATTAGTCCTTATTGTTTTTAGCTTTAGACCCTGTTAGAAAACAAACACCTGAATTCAACGTGTCCACATACTTTTGTCCACACTGTGTACTCTGAAAATGGGAATAACCTCGTACAAACTCCACTTGTATTTTTCTGTTGGGTCAGTTTTGTGCTTTAGTGTGGGGCAATGCTCAATAATAACACAGACCTCATCAGACTTTCACTTAAAGTAAGTGATTCTGCATCATCTTTACTCCAAGGAGTCTGTTTATTTATATTCCATTTGGTCTGACAACCTCATCCCAGGTTCATGTCGTTAAATAAAAGAAAAAAAAAGAAAAAACTAAAACAGGAGCTCATGTTTTCCTGAAAACACCAAATTAGAATTCCATTGTGGAGAGTGTTACTGCTGTCTGAGACTGGGGCTGCACTTATCGTTACCACGGCGATGAGTGCAGCAGAAGATGACATGTGTTAATATTTATTTTTGCCTCATTACATCTGATTGTTTGTTTGTTCGCTGGCAATCTGGGATTATAATGAATGAAAGAAAAATACTTTTCCTTCACCTTTCTTTAATCAGGATTTATTTACACTTCATTTGGCCAAAGTGAGATGAACGAATATTTACATGAAATACTCAAATTAACTGAATTTGGGCTAATTTTGGAAATTCAACAAACAATGTTGATTTCATTCCATCTCCAGTTGATGATATGAAGGAGAAACATTACACTAAACTGTACTTGTATAACCTTCTTAGCTGATCTCTGCTCCACGTTCATACTGAAGGTGAAGTATTATTATAAACGTAAATAAACTGGAGATTTTCAAGAGTACACTGACGCTCTCCTCAGATTTAAATCCAGATTCTAAACCCACCTGTCTCAAATCACTTCTTTTCACTGCAATTACACTGTCCTGCACTTATTTTATCTAACTGTATGATGTTAGCCATTGTTTTATTGATTATTGAAAGGTGTACAGTTTTCTAAAGAGAAAAGTGCGTAAGAATCAAATTTATCAATATTATTATTCTATTTTTTTTAACCCATAAAGACCCAAATATCCATGAGTAACTGAAACCATCTACTGATATAAACTGTTTAATACCTGTTGATCCATTAATTCTATCAATGCACGTAAATAATTTGTGTGAAATACAGTTTACCTGAATTATTCATTGAAAAAAGTACAAAACCTTGTAAAATATGCATAAAATAAGTAAAATACTTGAAAAATAAGGGACAATTTTAACCAAAAAAACCCCAAAAACTTAAAATATGGCAAAAATATAAAAAAAAGTTCAAAAGTGAAGAGAAAATGAGTAAAAATACATGAAAAATGAGAATTAATCATTTCATAACATCCAGTACCTTGTATTTATTCTGTTAACCCTTAAAAACCAAAACCATCTACTGATTTAAACTGTATAATACCTGTTGATCCGTTAATTCTATCAATACATACAAATAATTGGTGTAAAATACAGTTATTTTTCTTTTCATGGTCTTCAGATATGACCCATTTAGACATTCAATTCAAACCATGGAAACACCATCATCTTCAACAGTACTGATTCACCAGTAAAACCCATGGAGTTGGATCAATGACAGTGGATGGACACACTGGGTTTATGTTCAGTTCATGACAGATTTTAGTGGAAACAGTCACTTTTTCTTTAGATTTCTGTGTTGTTTTTTTCTTTTGGTGTAAAAGTTAACTTTAGCCTCAGTGTGATAATTAAAATACATGATGAGTGTATCAGAAAATGCCTGACTTTTATTGAGAAAAATGCTGAATAGAGAAAAAAATATGATAATAAACGGTGATAAATCACTTTACAAAGGTTAAATAGAGGGGGAAATTCATTTGGGAACTGCCATAAAAGTAGCTCTGGGTCTTTATGTGTTAAGAGATGCATAAAAGCAAAGGTTTTAATTATTTACAGATACATCTAGACATGAAAACAGATACATTTCCACAAAACATTCTGTCATTATTAATGTTGCCTTCCAGGAAACAACAGCCATCATATTTCTTACTAAATTAGACTTAGTGACTAAGGCTACGTTCAGACAGCAGATCTTAATGCATAGTTCGGATTTTTGGGTGAAATCCGATTTTTTGTGTGTTTGTTCATATTCCACATTAAATGCGACTTCTATCAGTTTTGAATCTGAACTGAACACGATCCTGAAATGATCCATATGCGCAAAAGAGGTCCTGATGTGATACATGACCATGCAGACACGCAGAATTGTGATGTTTGTCGCATTTCAATGACATAAAGGTTGAATGAATGTGACCTGGCTGTTCAGACTGAATTCACATTACGACATATTGGATATGTATTGGATTTAGGACCACATATTAGAGCTGCACAATATATCGTTTAAACATCATCATCGCAAATAGGGCTGTGTATTAGCAAGAATCTGGTGATACAATACAAATCACAATACCAGGATCAAGATACGATATATCACAATATATCATGACATTGTTAGAAAGGCGATTTTTTGTTTGTTTCTTTTTTTAAGTGATTATTTCCTTGAAGAATTGAATTCCACCTGAAATCTGCACAAATACTAAACACATTTTTATTTGATCACAACAGGATCTGATGCTATAAAATGTTCCTGTTAAAACTTAAATTATGTTTTACAGTCATTACAGTTTCAGATCCTGCTCAAATGTTCATATTCTATCAGTTCATAACGTTATTTTTATGCAATCCCAACAGAGGAACTAATATCTGCCTCTCAGACAGTAAAAAGTGATTTTACGATGCTTGAAAAAAAATAAAATAAAATAAAACAGCGTTAAATAATAATAATAAATAAAATATAAAGACTTAAAAAAAAAACCAAAAACCAAAAATGAACCTCTGCAATAGCTGCATTTGAATAAATACCAAAAAATATCAATATACTACTTTTTAATATTGATACCGTATCGTGAAATGAAATATCGCGATATATTGCAGAACCCATATTTTCTTACAGCCCTAATTGCGAAGTCTGTGTGTGCAATAGTCACATGGCAGGTCCTTTTTTTACAGTCATTACGGTTTAAAATCCTGCTCAAATGTTCATATTCTATTAGTTCATGACATTAGTTTGGTGTGATCCCAGCAGAGGAACAGTAAAAAGTGCTTTTAGGATGATTCACATAACCATTATTTAATAAAACAGTGTTACATAAGAAAGAAAAACAAAAAACAACAAGAGCACTCAGTGAGCGCAAACCGCCGCCCAGGTTATGACATCATGACGTCAAAACCGCTATCCGGATCGTGACCAAACGTTAATGGGAACATCCTTGGGTGATTCTCTATCACTGGTGAAAATTTCAAGAAAATCCGTCCAGTAGTTTTTCTGTAAAGTTGCTAACAAACACACACACACACACACATACAAATAAACGCCGGCAAAAACATAACCACCTTGGTGGAGGTAAAGATGAAACTCCACCATATCTGCATTTGAATAAATACCTAAAAATATCGATACACTACTTTTTAATTTCGATACAGTATTGTGAAATGAAATATCACGATATATTGCAGAACCGATATTTTCTTACAGCCCTAATTGCGAAGTCTGTGTGTGCGATAGTCACATGGCAGATCCAGCAGTGTTGGAGGCAAAATAACTTACGTGTCCTCATCTAATTTCAGGGGTATGTGACACACACTGCGCAGCGATCCACCAATCACAGTTGTTCTTAATCAGACTATCGTTCTGATAGTTGTGTGTAATTTACATCAGTTTTGCTGATTTTGTGTTTTTTTCACTGCTATGATTCAGAATAGACGTAACTATCATTACGGAAGCTGATTTAATGTCTTAAGTGGTATAAAAGGAAGAAGGGGAGGGATTAAATAAGTTTTCTTCTTCCTTTTCGAACAGTACTTATTGAACTTGTTTTGTTATTGATGATGTATTTTTGACAAGTGTTTTTGTTATTTTTTTGCTTTGAAAAAAAATTTTTTTTCCCCTTTTAATTTATTTTTATTTTTGCCTTGGATTTGTACAGTGCTTGTATATTTGCTTTGCCATTGGTTCTTTGTATTCATGAGATGTTTTGGTTCTTCCTTATGTTCGAAATGAAACAAACAAACAAGTTTGAAGTCGCAGGAAACAACATTGAAAAATGAGCAACGAACCAGAGAAAATCACCGTAAATGAAGCCTTGGTGCCAAAAAGAAAAGCAATGTCAGTTCAGTCCAGTTGAACCACAAAGAACTACTGAGAAAAAAACTGAAGAAGAGGATGAGCAGGAACTGGGACGACAAACACAAAACAACAGCTTCATTTTACCTCAAATTATCAGAGGAGAAAAAAAGGATGAAAATAAAGGAATAATTCTTAGAAGATACAGAAGTACAGGCTCTGACCAGGGTCACACCATAAAACCACCCAAACCTGAATCGATCCTTCATCTCAGTGTTCTTCGTTGTGTTTTGGTTGAACTAAACCGCCCTGCTGCTAAAACTGTCCTGTGTGATATGTGCTGGTGTTCTCCAAAAACCACGCACTGAACTATTAAACCTGCTTGTAAACTTTTTATGTGTATGAATAATTTGTGCGTCTCTCTTTGTAAATCTGGTCTTAAGTGTTGGTGTTTCTAGCCGCTGTAATGAATAATTAATGTTAAGTTTATATGAAAGGAAAGCAGTGTTGTGTCCACTCTGAGATGTTTGTGAATATATATACAGGTAATTGTGCTGCAGTAAACAGACGTAACCCACGGTAACCCCCTATATTACAACAGAGGAAAAGCACTATTTCTATTTAATGTGCATCGGTTCACAAACACAGTATGTATGTATATATGTAGTACCTGTAATTATTAAAATATACTCTATAGAACTATTAGAAAGGTCATTATTATGGTTCTATACGACATTTTACTTTTGACATTAAGGGTTGGGGGTTTTTTTGTTTAAATTAGAAGTCGTACGGTCTTGAATGCTATTGTTTGCTGGAATATCAGAAAAATACAAGTGATGGATGGATGGATGGTAATATAAATAAAGGAACAGATGATAGTGATATAGATGGAGGATAGATTGTTATACAATATAGATAAGGGATAGATAATGTATGGGAGATAGATGGATGGATCGATAGATGATAGAGGGATAGATATTATATAGATGAAAACAGTATAAATAGGGAGCAAGATAGATAGATAGATAGATAGATAGATAGATAGATTATCAGTATGAAAACAGAACTGGTTGAAAATGTCGATCATCACATTTTCTTTATATATTCATCTCAGACGTGGTTAAAAAGCTTGAATTCTCTGTAACTGTAAAGTGTGATGGTCTGACATGTGAAACATTTGGGTTTGTCATCTGTTTACTTCAGCGACGTCACAGTCTTATACAACAAAACTGACTTGAACCTGTGAAATGACTGTTGAAGTGTCAGACGTGTGTAAATGGAGGCTTAATATTCATGTGTTGTCCATTACTCTGTGTATTTTCTCCAGTGTCAGGTCTCTTGGGGCGCTGCTTTGCTTCTGTCTTTACATTTGTGATGACTCTGGGTAAATCAGCTGTGTGTATTTAATGTATTCAATGAGTTTTAGGTCCCGTCTGTTTCTACTTTAAGCTCCAAAGTGGCAAGAAAAGGAAATATTGTTGAAATGGCATTGAATTATAGCACAGGTGCCAAACATGTGGCCTGGGGGCTAAAACCAGCCCACCAGAGTCCAGTCCAGGCCTTTGGATGAATTTGTGAAATGAAAAAATTACACTGAAGATATTAATAATCAAGGATGTTCAAATAAGTGTAGGTCAGTTCAATTTAAAATAGATCAGACCAGTAAAATATGATCTTTTTTTGATTATTATTATTATTTTTTTTTATTAGTGATACAATAGATAAGACATAGTGAAAGCAAACAAGCAACAACAGTATTTCAAAACTGGAAATCTAAACACTCCTGCTATATCACTCACTGGACTAATTTACTCCTAGAAAACATCTCAATGGAAAAAATAACATCCTGTAGAACAAACAATATACCAGCCTTTGAAGAAACATGCAAAATATTCTGAAATCACCTCAACTCCACCCAGAATCCAAACCAAATCGATAATCAAAACTAGAGCCACGTACAGGACCACACATCAGACTACAGACATCCAATAGCAAACTTTTTTTTTCACCTCTTCAGCATTAAACTCATCCATTCTCACTACTTTCACGGCCCCACCAGTAAAATATTATCATAATAAACTATAAAAAAAACTAAAACAGCTTTTGTTTCTTTGAGTTTAAAAAGGTAAGATTACACAAAAATGTTTCTATTTACAGACGAGGCTTTTACAAAAAATGTGAATAACCTGAACAAATACAAACAACCTGAGATTTAGGTACAATTTTATCAATATTCTGTGTGTTAGTAAATGTTTTGTGTATTTGTAGAACCACTGTGATCTGGCAGTTGTGATGCACATGAATAAAATATATAATAATGTTGAAATTGCACTTCTTGTTTTTCTTAAGAATATTCAGGTTGTTCAAGTGTAGTTCATAGATGTAAACATTTTCCTTATGGAATTTTATATCCATCATCCACATTTAAGTTGGTATCTTTTGTACATTGTGTCGTTTATTTGCTTCATTATTTAACAGAGGATCAGATGGATTTTGGGGAAACACTCTTACTGTCAGCCCTCGACAGCATAAGCGTTGATTAATGTGCGTTCTCTACTAATACTGTTTCTGATTTAAAAAATTAGTCAAGGGGCTAGACGTTCCACATCATTAAAGTTTTCAACAGCGCTGTTTAAACTCACACATGTAAAAAATTGATGCCGAGATGAAATTTAACTCGAGACGTGTCAATTCTAGGCATCTTAAATATCATCAAACGATTTATTTAATGCAGTCTAAATCTCTGAGCAGCTTTCCACTACAGACGGTTAGAAGAGTACGCACAAAAAAGAGCAGCCTTTTAAGGATATTTAAAAATATTAACGTGAGTTTTTTTTTTTGGCTGTCGTCGTTCTAGTTTAGAATTTAAAGGTGATATTTAACGTACAGCTGTGGCATTATTTGGCAGAAATTCTATGAATCCCTTCTAAATGATTTGAAAGGACATGGCCATTCTATATATACTACTAGTCTGTGTTTTATGTTGTAGTAATGCACATTTTGGCTTGTTTTCAGACATGTAGGGGGTTTCGTAGGTGACTGACAGCTGGGTGCTTCTACGAAACTGGGCAGAGGGGCAAAAAATTCAGATGTAGACTAATGTTATGAAGCAAGTTTGGAAGCACTTTGGGTCTATTTTAAACATAAATATTCACGAGGATAAAAGAGAAACTATTTTTCAGATGAAACGCATTTTTATTTGATGTGTGCATACAAAAATCAGCGTGTAACATGGACACCAGGTTTATATAATGAACTCCCCCGTATTTTTTTTTTCAGGTTGTTTTCCCCTTAATATCCACACTATTACACAAGGCAACTCCACAGACAACTCAGTGATATCTGAGTTTCCCCCTTAAATTAGGACTCGTCAGTATTCCAGCAGTGATTCTGTAGCAATGATTACCCCGACAGAGCCAAGATAAAAAATAGACACCAAAATTACACACGACTATTTCTGTTTTTTAAATATCTTTTTATTCTCTCACAGGTACATTTTGGGAATTGAAGTAAATATTCAAGGCAGAGTGTTTCACAAACATAGCCAATGTTGTAAAATCACTCGGGATTTATTTATATTTAAAGGGATGGGTTCTGCATGTAACACCAGTGGACACGATGGGTTCCACACCAAACCTGGAATGAGACAACCCACATGTGTGGATCTGAAAAACCAGTAGGATTGACAGATTTAACACAGTGTCTGTATTTAGAGTCTATAGAAGAGCATTTACAGTCATGTTTTCACATCTAATGCGCTGACACCTAGGGAGGTTTAATGTCCATATTTGGGTCCTATTGATAGACCCAATATTTGATTATAAAGTCATTAATTTTGGGATGGTTCAGAGCAAGAGGATAATTTATTGTATTTACCTATGGACCTAATGAGGCCCTCATTAGGTCCATCCTGGGGTAAATCTGTCTACATTTACCTTTTATTATTGGGTCTAAAAGCTGGAAAAGTGCCAGATACTAAAATATTTGTTAATAGTTTCATTGAAAGACGCAGCTGTAATCACGCATTACTGATCAAATCCTGATAGGTGTGAGTAACAGCCCATAACATAAAAGCAGCCAATAATGTAATAAAGTGTTTGAGCCAATAATGTAATAAAATGTGTCAATAATGTAATAAGATTTTATGTTGTTGCTCTAGTACGGATAATGTCCTTTGAAAATTTAGATTATTATAACTTATTGTCAAAATGTTCTTGTGTTATTGGCTTTATCACATTAAAATGGCCAATGCTATTACATTTTTGGCCATTATTTGCATTATGTGATAGTACAGATGTGACCTGGATGTGATTCAACTGTTCTATTTCATACCTAAACTTTAATTTAACTGTAAAGATAACATCATGTCATCTGCATATCACTTTATTAAATGTTATGATTTGGACTGAGAGGAGAGGGCTGCAATAGAAAGGTCTATTTTCTGTAATTCTTGTGTTTTTCAGCTCCTGCAGTTTTAATAACACTAACCTACTGTACTGTTTTTTTTAATAACATTTACTGCATATTTAACACACTGCATTCGAACGACTTATGCAACAATCTATTTCATACTTTCATTCTTGATTAGTACATTTGGGAAACGACCCAGATATTTTGCAGTTCGTGGGAGTGGCCTCTTGTCTTTTGTCCCAAGGCAGGGGTTACAAACATATGGTCTGTGGGCCAAAACTGGGCCACCAACGGATCCAGTCCAGTCCATAGGATGAATTTGTGAAACGTAAAAATTACACTGAAGATATCAACAGTCAATGATGTTTAACTTTATTCCAGGGGTCACATACAGAACAGTGTGAGTTCAGTGTTTTAATGTAATAAAAGGAAAGTTACACAATGAAACTGTTTACATTCACAAACTATAATTTCACAAAAACTGTGAATAACCTGAACAAATATGAGGAACCTGAAATGTCTTACAAAATATGGGAAATTTGTACTGTACATGTGTAAATGATAAACTGAGGCAGAATATTGATAAAATTGCTACTTTTTTGGTCTAAAATAGAGAAAAAATTGGAGTTGTCATTATTTATAGGTTATGTTATATCACTGTCATCAGAATCAGAATAGTTTGGTAAAACCAGGGGGAAATTTGGATGGATGGATGGATGGATGGATGGATGGATGGATGGATGGATGGATGGATGGAGGGACGGACGGACGGATAGGTTAATGGATGGATAATGGATGGATGCATAATAGACGGATGAACATCCATCTATTATGGATGGATGTTCATAATTATGTAGAATTATAATTCTACATCCATCTATCTATTATCCATCCATCTGTTGGATGGATAATAGATAGATGGATGTAGAATTATAATTCATATAATACTGATTCAAACATATCTATATTTACAGAACCAGTCAAATCCTGCTCAGTCAGAACGTGTCCATAAAGGTCACGTCTTTGTCTTTGAGGGACGTGAACGTCCAACAGTCAAACTGATGCAGGAGGAGATGTGAACAATGACAAAGAAAATAGATAGAACTGGAGCGTTCCCTCTGCTCCTGCCTCAGACAGCGTTGATGTTGAACAGTTGAAAATGAAAGTCACATAAATAAAAGCTGTATCTGTGATGGAGGTGGACAGAAGAAAAGATGAGTGTGTCTGAGCAGAGACAGTAGATGTGATCTGAAGGCACACGCTGGGGTTGAGCTGCTTGTTCATGACCTTCTTGGGACACTTCTGCTCTATTAACCCACAAGGACTGGGGTGTCAGTTTCCACATGAATTTTTCGCTCTATTGAACCTTTCCAAAGAGATTCATCACCATTTATTATAATATTATCCTCTAACAGGTTCAAACATGTTTTTATTGGTTTTATTGTTGAAACTGGTCTGGGTAAAGCCTCCTCACATTTATGACACATTATATAGTTATACATTAATTAATTTATATATATACACTGAAGTAGCATTGTCATTGTATGAACGTCTACACTGCCTGACATCAATGACTCAAAGCTATAATTCAGGGATGTCAAACTCATTTTAGTTCAGTTCCACATACAGCCTAATATGATCTAAAGTGAGCCAGACGAGTAAAATTATATAAATAATAGGATCAAAACATAATCAAATGTAACGTTTAAATGAAAACAGTAAAATTCCATAACGAAATGTTTACATCTACGAACTGGACTTGAACAACCTAAATATTTTTTTAAGAAAAATAAGTGCAATTTTAACAATATTATATGTGTATATATATAATTTATACATGTGCATCACAACGTACACATCCCAATGGATCTACAAACAAAACATTTAGTGTTTACCTCCAGGTTAAAACCCCACCTGTTCTCAGCTGCAGTTAAATACAGCTCTTATTCAGAAGTTTAGATCTGCACTGTTTCTTTTAAGTTTAAAGTTTTTATTTATTTATTTATTTTATTATTTTTAAATTAACTCTAAAGTCACATTTCCTCGCTGATGATTTTAATGTCTATTTTCATTTAAATTTTTGTTTTTTTGTAATTTTTATGCTTTTATATTTTAACTTTCTCTTTTTATTCCTCTCTTGTGATGCTTTTATGTTTTATGTAAAGCACTTTGAATTGTCCTGCACATGAAATGTACTATATAAACAAACTCGTCTTGCCTAGTAAAAGACAGAATACTGGTACAATTCCACACACTACTTGTCAAACAAAAAGTTGAATTCCATAATGAAAATGTTTACATCTATGTATTTGAACAACCTGAATATTCTTAAGAAAAATAAGTGTAATACAGATCACAGTGGATCTACAAATACACAAAGCATTTACTAACACACAGAATATTGATAAAATTGTACTTAAATCTCTTAAGACATTTCAGGCAGTTTATATTTGTTTCGGTTATTCACATTTTTTGTAAAATGCTCGTCTGTAAATGTAAACGTTTTTCTGAAATCTTACCTTTTTAAATTAAAACAAAGAAAAACTGTTTTGGTTTTCATTATTTATAGTTTATTATGATAATATTTTACTGGTCTGATCCATTTTAAATTGAAGTGACCTACAATTATTTGAACATCCTTGATTATTAATGTGTAATTTTTTCATTTCACAAATTCATCCCATGGCCTGGACTGGACTCTGGTGGGCTGGTTTTAGCCCCCAGGCCACATGTTTGACACCTGTGCTATAATTCAATGCCATTTCAACAATATTTCCTTTTCTTGCCACTTTGGAGCTAAAAGTAGAAACAGACGGGCCCTAAAACTCATTGAATACATTAAATACACACAGCTGATTTAACCAGAGTCATCACAAATGTAAAGACAGAAGCAAAGCAGCGCCCCAAGAGACCTGACACTGGAGAAAATACACAGAGTAATGGACAACACATGAATATTAAGCCTCCATTTACACACGTCTGACACTTCAACAGTCATTTCACAGGTTCAAGTCAGTTTTGTTGTATAAGACTGTGACGTTGTGAGATGATCTCTTTTTTTTTTTCAATCCGCATGTAACTGGAAGTCTGTCTGCAACTTCAACATGAGGTGATCTTAACCTCTTTAAATATTTTATTTTGCTCATTCTCAATGAATAAGGTGGAACGTGTTGAAAAATGAGCTGAATGAGACGAGCGACGCAAACCGTAAAACTGGGTCAAAATGACCCGGGGAGGTTTTTTTCTTGTAATATCCTTCCAATGAAAAGTTGAAATTATTTTATATTTCGAGTATTCCTACAAAAACAAGTTGCTGATATCATACTTTTTCAATATTAACTGTCGTTTTTATAGTTTATGAAACTGTAGTTTTTGTTTTACTACCACAGGCTTCCATATGTGGTTCAAAATGACCCACAATCATTTACAATAGAATTACATGTGAACCTTCGACTCATTTACGGTAAAACCAAAGGACTCACTCACTAAACAGATGTTGACATTGTTCTATTTCTGTACTGTATCGTTGGTGTCAGGTGGAAACCTCTTATGTCCAAAACAGTTATTTTCAACAGAACTGGAAAAATGATGTATATTCGAAATAAATGAATACAGTTAAGAGATAAGGATCGGATTGATCACTATATAATGATAACATGGTCCTTCACCATCAAAATATATATGAATAAAAATGAGTTAAGTTGTTTCTTCCCTCTTAATTTGTGTTTATTTTCACCTGTTTACCCAATAAATCCCAGGTATTCCTCAAAAAACATGTTACTAACTTCATGCCTTTTAATTTTAAGTTACGTTTTAACAACAAAACCAATGGACTCACTCACTCACTATATGGATGATAACATGTTCTATTACTGTTATGTACTATATATTATATACTATATACTATATCGTTGGTGTCAGGTGGAAACCTCTTATGTTCAAACAGTTATTTTTCAGGAAACTGGAAAAACCATGTATATTCTAAATAAACGAATGGACTTAAGAGATGTAGTTACAAGCCATTTTCAACACTTTTCATTGGTTAAAACTTTCTTCTTTTTTTAAAAAATTATTTTCATTATTAGGACATATTTTCAGTTTCCATATACATATCGTTTCAAGATCTATATAAGATAAGCAATGTCCAATTTTTCAGCTTTCGAAAACAAACAAGAAAAAGACAAAAAGTAACAACAAACAGACTCGAGCTAGGTAAAAAAACGAAAACACCCCCCCCCCCCACCCACACTGGTTCCCATTCACTCAATTACAAATGTTACAGCTGTTCTGTTTTGTTATGTTTTCTGTAGATATTTTATCAAAGTAAGAGAGGAAAGGCTTCCATGTCATACAGAAGTTCTCAGTTAAAACTTTCTAAAACCATCAGGCCAATGTGAACACTGACCAACAGAATGATTTTATGACAAAAAAAAAAAAAAAAGACCAAAAATGGGCTTAGGAGGATTCTACCCGACAGCGACAATATATATTTTCCTTTTCAACTTTTTGAAATACTTAAAAAGTGTTAAAATGTTAAAAAATGGAAAAAAAAAAAAAATCACACATGAAACCATTCTTTTGTGGACCAAAATATAATACTAATTATTATTTTTAACATGACAATATGACAAAAGTGGCATAAAAACACTGATTTTAACACGAGTCATTTTTGACCCATTTATGGAAGAGTGGAGGGTCCAAACACTCAGTCATTTTTATGATAAACTGCATCTTTTGTATGTCAAATATGGCACAGCTCAAACAGAATAAAGTAGATGTGTGTTGACACTGAATGCCGCTCTGAAATCGGGTCCCAAGGGGAAGGGGGGTGGGGGTTTCACCTTTCGAAAAAGGCTTAACATAGAGCTGAAAAACCCCTTATTTCCACAATAATCACACAAACCCTGACAATGAAAACAAATATATTTATATACCAGAGATGTCCAGTAATGAAGTACTAATACTGTACTCTGTAACCTTACTTAAGTATAAATTTGGGTTCTCTATACTTTTCTGGTGCATTGTTTTTCTTATTTTACTTTTGACTTTTACTCCTTACATTTTAAAAATAGCCTTGTTACTCCTGTTTCATTTTGGCTTGTTTTCATTCTTGTCATTCAAATTGAAAAAAAAAACAGTCCTTCCTTCTCTCCTCCCCCTCTCTTCTCCTCCTCCCTGTCTCTTCATGTCAGGCCTGGCATCGAAATGTGGTTCAACAAAACTCCTAATAAAGTCAGTAGAATATCAAAAGGAGCTTCATATACTTCATGAAGTTTCCCTGGGTAAAGCAAATTTGTTCAGCTTCAAAAAAACAGCCACACCACCATTCTGCTGTTATGATGCTGGACAAGACAAGTAGAAAAAAAATTAAAAAAATAAAAATAAAAAATTAACTGTCCAAATACAGGTGTCATCTGCATAGAGTGAATTTGACTGTGGCTGGATGTGAAACATAAACATATACAATTCTGACACTCTATTGGTTTGTACGTGATCCAACACACCTGACTGTTTACACCATTCCAATACTTCTGTTCCTCTAGTCGTCACATCTTCAGCTCCATCAAACACATGTTCATGCTCAGTTGAACACATATATGGTTCTTTAACACATTTGCACTGGACTCAGATGACTTCATTATTAATGCAGCTCAAACAGGTAGCTAAGTGCATCTAACGGATGGGAATCAATAAGAATTTAACGATTCCATTTACGATTCTCATTGGGTGAGGGAATAAAAGAGTACAAACGGGTATGTTTACTGGCCTTTTATATTTCCATCTCTACAGGAAAAATATAACACATACAGCTTGTGCAAATAATAAGAACAGAGGACACCAGGCCCAGTTTGGGGGTGAAAGTGAAACTAGACTCTTTACTAATTCCTTTATTGCTTCATTTCTACTCTGTGGAACTGGTTCGATTCAGCCCGTCTCCTGTTGTTGTATCAGGACCATAGACCCTAGAGTGTGTATGGGCAAGAATCTGGCAATACGATACAAAATACAATACTAGGATCATGATATGATATATCACAATATATCATGATACTGTTAAAAAGGACATTTTTGTTTATTTCTCTTTTGAAAATTATTATTCCTTGAAGAATTGAACTAAACCTGAAATCTGCACAAATACTGAACACATTTTTATTTAGTCGCAACAGGATCTGATGCTACATCACAAAATGTTCCTGTTCAAACTGAAATTATATTTTCCAGTCATTACAGTTTCAGATCCTGCTCAAATGTTCATATTCTATTAGTTCATAACATTATTTTTGTGCGATCCCAAC
>JAQQZY010148475.1:0-15062 GCA_030068375.1 Ostorhinchus rueppellii
CTGATAGGTTAATGGGCTAATCTAAATTGCCCATAGGTGTGAATGTGAGAGTGATTGTTCGTCTCTATATGTCAGCGTGTGACAAACTGGTGACTTGTCCAGGGTTCACCCTTCAGTAGCTGGGATAGGCTCCATGTGACCCCCGTGACCCTAGTGAGGATAAAGCGGGTTCAGAATGAATGAATGACATAAAATTAGCACTGGGTTTTTACAGGTTACGTAAATGTAAACTATTGATTTTTGATCAATAGAAAAGGAAAACTATGAAAATGAACTGACTCCTCTGCTTATTCTGCGTCAATTATGTCAAACCATTATTCGAACGATAATGAGTTTAGTTCAGAGAATGAAAAAAGAAGTCTCAGGCCATCACTGTGAAGAGGCTCTCCTGAGGCTGACTAAAATAGCTGCTCATGTAGTAGTGGTGACGCACCGAGCCCATTCTGACTGCAGCCTTCAATTATTGAACAGTCAAGATGTGGGGCTGTCATTTTCTGGCACATTCAAATCCGTGGAGATGTTAACCCTGTTCACTAGGTCAGTTTCATGTACAATCTGAGAGGCGACAAAACCCACACAAAACATGTCAAAACGTGGCACTTCCCTTATGATTTAGTGAAAGATGAGTCTAAAAAGCACAGATAAGTGGTGATGGGTGAAATTCTGGTAGGACATCTCAGGACTCTGTAGTGATTCAAATTTATTTTAGTGGATCAACTAAAATTAACTGTGATAATACTTCCAATCACTTGGTGTTTTTGGTGCTGCTTTATCCTGGGTTGGTACAATTCATTTAATAAACGATTTATTAACTGTCTTTTATGGTTTTAAATCATAAATAAATGCATAGTTAAATGGTTTCAACTGATTTAAATATAATAAAACAGATTAAGCAAATCTCAGTGAATGTGTTTGGGATGTTATTATGACAAACACTAATGCACAAAATTACCTGCCATATATTCCCAAACACTAAAGGTACTCTAATAATACTAAATTAGTCCTGTGAAAATCAACATTTATGTGACTTGAGGTCATTTGGAACCTTTTTTATTTCCTCTGTGCGTTTATTCTGCCTATTTCGTGGTCAACAATTATGGAGGCTATGCTAAAAATGATAAACAAATGTTTTAAAAGCATTTCGGGCGCAAATTCAGGAAGATTATGTAGCGACACAGCACGAAGATCCATTTAAAGAGCAAAAGCAAACTCAAATCCTTCAGGAAAGTAAAATCTTCAAAGGTGATCAGAAGGATGACAAGCTTGACAGCACAGAGTAAAGAACACTTTTCCATCTTTCAGGAAACTAAAAAAAAAATCAGTATCAGTAGGTGGTCGCTGACTAGTAGTGAGTGATAATGTGATAATGTCAATAAATTTCATTAAAATTTCATGTGCCTCATCAAGTACAAACATGGGATATTAACTGTAACTCACCATAGTCAAAACTGGGTCACAATAATTCTTTCTAATAGTATATTTTTAGGACTTCATTCATTCATTCATTCACTTTCTAAACGCTTTATCCTCACTAAGGTCAGGGGGGTCACTGCAGCCTATCCCAGCTACTTTAAGGGTGAAGGCGGGGTACACCCTGGACACATAGAGAGACAAACAATTGCTTTTACATTCACACCTATGAGCAACTTAGATGAACTGATTAACCTATCAGAGCATGTCTTTGGATGGTGGAAGGAAGCTGGAACACTCGGAGAGATCCCACGCAGACACAGGGAGAACACGCAAACTCCACACAGAAAGGTCCCGCCCCCATTGCATCCAGGACCTTCGCGCTATCCACTGCACCACCGTTTCACTCATTACTCACTTTATTTACTGTGAATTTAGCTTAGATTTAAAGACTGAAAACAGGGAGAGACAGATGTATGGCCCCGTTTCCTGATGTTTTGTCATCGCTGTATCGTTGCCAGGCAACCAGCTGTGACTCCAGGATATCACCTGCCCTGGTCACAAAATAGTTTTCAAGCACTCAAGTAGTTTTTTTAGCGCCCATCAAAAAGTCATCTGTATCTGAGTCTGAATTCATTTACACATGTCTTACATCACCAAATGAAATCAGTCTCGTCTTTTCATGTATCTCTGGGCTCCGTAGACTGAAAGCTGTAGTTTGTTCTACGAAGATATGCAATCATAGAATCATAAAAAACTGATGAGGCTTGAAACTCTCCTTCTAGGTCCTGTCAATCACGCTATCTGCCATATCACCATGGCAACAGATGAATATAGGGGTAGTCTGATCTCAAGGCCTTGAGGTTTAATGCACTTGACCCACAATGAGTGGGTGGATCAGATGGATATCATGCAGGCAGTGTCTGTGGGAGTGTAGGTGTGTGGCATCTATAATACTTTTGGCTGGAGTTTGTCTCATCTGTCTTTGCTTAGACGTGTATCTCATTCATCATCAACAGGATTCAGTTGAGTGTGTTTCCCTGAGACAGAGGAGACACAAATAAACACTCACCTGACCCCTGCAGAGAAGCTGACGACAGGAAAGAAAAGTCCGTCTGTGTTGAAATTTTCAAACATGCCCTGGACCGGTTGTCCATTAATCCTGAAAGAGATACTAGGGGCTCCCAGGTCCAGACAACAGCTCACCACATCCTCTGAGGTCAGGATGTGCTGGTTCATGGATGCAACGGCCCGCGGGATACGACCTGTTCAGGACACACATGCAGTTCTGTGAAATATGACCCAGTGAGAGACGCTGGCACAGATCATGTCTCTCCCACACACACGAGATACATTTGTACACTCGAATGAACACGCAGATACACACACTCTGGGCAAGGAGATTGTCTCTGCAGGGTACTGATTCTGTCTAGACAGATCCTGGCTATAACCCAGCGTTACTATTCATCTTAAAAACACTGCCCGATTACAACGTCAGCGCAGTCACAATAATTTTTCGACTCATACTGACCTGACCAGAGGTGGAGTCCATCAAAACCAAAAGAGTAGAGGTCATCTCCGACTCCATTGCCCCCCCAGCCCTCTCCTCCTCCAGGGTATGGAGCATAGCCCTTCGTATTAGCCCAGCCCACCCTTAGGTGAGAAGGCTCACTGGTCACGAAGTGGTCGACCTGGTCAATCATGAGCTCATAGTACCATTTCTTATACTGAGCTGAACCCTCGCTCACCCCGAGGAAGATGTTCGGTCTCATACTGACAATGAAGAGACACAGGGAATCATTAGATGTCTTACAGAGGAAGTGAAATACTGTATTTTTTCAGTTTTCTTTTTTCTTTTTTTTTTTTTAAACAAAAGAGTCTGCCCTTAGGCTTAAGGAAATTAAATTAGTTTTAATTTGCTTCTTGTCTTATGGTTCAGGAAATTCCTGTGGAAAAAGTTGATATATTGAAATAGGAGAGAACAAAGCAGATCATTTTGCAAGTCTTAAGAAAAATATTAAGTCATTTGTATTGCTAAACATTTGAGGGTAAGATAGTATACAAGGACAGTTAAAGCACCAAAGAGATGACACAGTGGGACGGTAGAATGGTCATACCAATATAAACCAGTCACACACGTACACTGGATTTCGACTAAGCATTCCCCCATAGAACAACACATTTACGACATGTTAAACTATAGCTGTGTAGGGATGGTTATAATCAGAGGTGACTCACAGCTATGATATATCTGTATAAAATAGGAATAAACAGTATAAACACACTCAAAAGACGTGAATGAAGGAAGATGTTTCCATGATGAAAGTGTTTATGGAGGACCTCAGTAGGTATACCACAAGACCCATACTGACTCATTTCCTAAAGTGACATTTCCTTAAGTCGTCAGTTTAATTCCTGTTGTTAGGGACGACTTTAAATGACATATAAATATTTAAAGACTAAAACATCTGGAGGGCATGGTGAGTATATTGCTTTCTAACCTCTGGACGTCATTGACAAGCTGGGTTTGCAGCAGCAAGTCCCTCTTGGGCAACAAATGATCACAGATAAGGTTTTGGTTGGTTCTCACAGCTACACCATTGCACACACAAAGGGAACAGAGCACATCCAGAATCTATAGAGAAGAAACACCAGGAAGAAAAAAACAATAAAGAGAGTTAAGAAGAAAAGCACAACAGCCCTCTAACAACTGATTACATATTGACCCTTATTTTCTCTATTATACCGAGGCTATGAATCCACACCTTTCAAGAAATGACTGATTATCTTTGTCTCTAATCACTGTCCAGGTTGCAGCTCCAGGGAGCAGCTCTTTTCATGCTACTGCTGCATAATTACTCAGAGATGCTTATAGGGGGCAAAAACATGTCCAATAATATCCGCTTTGATGTTAGCTTAACAAAGCCATTGAATTAAATGGGCCAGGAGGCTCAGCCAAAGGTGACAGGCCAGAGCACCTTTTTTTGCAGCGTCTGTTGCCAAATGTTACATCCTGGCTGATGTATGACCCGGGCCCACTGACTGTCTGCTCCTGATTTCATTTTCCTGTTAAACTGATTGATTCGAGATGGTGTCACACTGTTACCAAGTCCTCAGGAAATCGGTGTCATGATGGAAGTTATATGCCAGTAGAAGGTAAGCAGAAAGAATTAGTAACTAAAAAAATAAAGAGGTGACAAAGAGGCCCAAAGGGAACTGTGATGGAAATTAATGTGCATCCGGTGAACCATTTCAGTGAGCCTAACAAGGGAAGAACTGGAGGTGACTGGATACAACATAAACAGACACGTTTGCTTTTTAACTAAAACTTCATCCAAGTGATTACTGGTACGCATCTGTTTGTATTATACAGTATATTATATTATATTATATTATATTCCCCTTTTTTGTTCTAATCACAGTCAAATGGAAGTGTTTAATCTCAAAGCAATGTTGATTTTTGACCTTTACAGCCAAATCCTTTCTAAAGCTAGAGTCTGGTCCAGTTCTTATTAAGCTCTGAGGTACTCAACGTTAATAATTTCATCCTGACATCTGCAGCATTCCTCACAGCTCACCTTGTGGTTGCGTCCATGCTTGTAAAGCAGTGATATGATGGATTTGATGTGTCCTCTCTGGATGATGTTGAGGGCCTCGGGGCTCTCGATTAGAATGCAGTGGAGAACTTCCAGGATGCCTACGCAGGCATGAATTCATCAATTAGTTAGAAGAGAAAGGCAAACCAGAGGACATACCTCACTCCTCACCTCGATACAGTATTTCAGTCAGTCATATCACGTTAGAATATTTATTACAGTTGCAAGACACATTTAGAGTTTGGGGTCTAAGCACCGGAATCATCACTCCCTGCAGATATTTTACATACAGTATAGGTATTGGGGAGTTAGCCAACAGGTGGTTGCTTGGATGAGAGAATTTAAAGAGCCTGCAGCAGTGCCAGAGGGAAAGCTGGGAAATTCTTGCAGCTTATACAGGCCGCCAAATTGGAGGGCGTGGCTATGTGTGGAGAGAGGTTGGGCTGCCTGTCTGAACTGTCTCACAGCCATTGCTTTATTTTTTGGTACATCCTTTACATTTAAGGCACTTTTTAGATAGTGCGCTTCTAAACCACTGAAGATGTGTCCCTGTTGAAGAGTACTGGATTGCAATCAAAACAATGTTGACTCTTTAAATACACTGCATTTCAAAATGCTGTTTCTTAGGTAGTTTAGTTCAATGATAACGTCAGTACCTGAAGAAGACTCCAGTCTTTCCAGCTTGCTAACCAGCCAGTCCAAATTGTTAGAGAATTGTGTGCAGTTATTTCTGTTCCCTCGGATTAATGCAGCTGTAAAGTGGAAGAAAGACATACGTGAGTCACAATTTCCAAAGGGACAATCTTTTTTTTCTCCAAAGTACTCTTATTGAGTCCCTCCAGTACAGCACGAAACGATGTCAACCCAAGGCGGACACCTTAAGTGTAAACAGAGTATTTCTGCTTTGACATCTTTATACATATTCATTTGGAAGATACTTAAGACAGACAGAAGGAATGACACAAAAGGAGAGAAGACATAAAAGCTCAGATAGACATGGACATGGTATGTGTCCTCGCAAAAACAGACAGGGTCAACCAATGCAGGCAGAGAAGAAAGGAGGGAGGCATCCCAAATCCACTTAGCTGCACCACAGCAGGTGTGTGGAGGAGAAAACAGGGGAAGAGAGACGTGGCTAGAACACTAATACAAGCCAGGGGGTGAAATCAGTGTAAATAAGGGTGTGAAGGACACACTTAGAGGGCAGAGGGGGTTCAGCATGGCAGGATAAAAGATCAATGTTTCATGTGAGCTCCATTTACCGTCTTTTTAAGAATAAGACATAGCCAAGCCATGAAAGCAAAACAACCCTGCTTGTTTACTAGTTTTGTCTTTTATGTCACAGCAAGTGAATGCAATGTTTCAGGCAAACACTGTACGCTAGACGACTGCAGGATATGCAGGAGCAAGAAAAAACAAAATATTTTTCCCTGCCAGATCCTTTTAGCAAGATATGTCTATATCTGACAGAGCATATGCTACAAGAGCAAGAGGTTAAAGGCACCACAAAGACGCTGAGCTATAGAACTATAGAGAGCACAGCAACAGTGAGCAAAAGCAAATGTGTGCATTTTTATGGACATAAAGGCCATTGTCCAAAGGAGGACGGCCAAAATTACATCTGTGGGACAGTGTGAGGCTATATGAAACTGCATCATGACTGATTCTGCACCCTGCAGACTCAACACCTAAAGCAGCTTTTTTATATATAAATTTAAAAAACCTGATCATTTTTATTTAAACGCTCAAAGATGGTTTGTACATGTTATACAAAACATAAACTGTAATCCATCACATTCCTGTTTTTGACACAAGAATGTAAAGGGATGTACGGGGAGGGTAATGTAAAATTTTTAACTTAAATAAAGCAATAATAATAATAATAATAATCAGGGAAATCAGGGTGTTTTTCATACACTTGTGAAATCCCATAGCTGCAAATATTTAGATTGGAAAGAAGCATAAAAGATAAGGGGTGACAAAAGTTAAGCAGGAGGAATATTATTAATAACTGAACATGGAGAAAAAGATACTGGAAAAGGGGGAGAGGTCAGGCTGCATAGATGTACATTTAAAGACAAAAAAAGAATCTAAACAGGTAACAAACAGACTTATACAAAGGAAAGCAATGTATTAATTTAACCCTGTTAGTCAGTTGGCCTGAACGCTTTTAAAAAACATTAACAAACAACAAAACATAGTGGAATGATTGGGGGTTTTTTTCCCCAGTGTGTTTTTGTGTTAATATTTGTATATGGTGTGTGTGTTTAAATGTGATTTATATATGCGTCTGTGTGTGGGACTGTAGGTGTACCAGGTCAGCGATGTTCTTTATCATCAGTGAACTATCATACTCAGAGCTACTTCAGTTTTCGACAAAACTCTGACAACTCCAGTCAGTGGGGTTAATTACAGAAGCAAGTCTGTGAGTGTACATGGAGTTTGTGCAGTAGGAACACCAGCTTCTTACCCAGTAGCTCATACAGCAGGTTGAGAATGTCTTTCCATGCTGCTCCTGCCTCCGTCCCGGCACACTCTCCGAAGTGGGCCGCACTATTATACACGTTCAGACGGTCGATACAGTTGGACACCAGAGTGAGCATTCCCTAGAACAACAGAGACCAAAGAAGTGAACATACTGTACACTCACTGGCCACTTTATTAGGTACGCAATGTAGAAACTCCATGCATTTAGACAACGGACATGGTCAAAAGGAACTGCTGCAGTTCAGGATAGGGAATGGGGAAGAAAGTAGATTTAAGTGACTTTGAATGTGTCTTGGTTGTTGCTGGTCTGAGTATTTCAGAAAGTGCTGATCTACTGAGATTTTCATGCACAGCCATCTCCTGGGTTTACAGAGAATGGCCTGAAAAAGAGAAAATGTCCAGTGAGCAGCAGTTCTCTGGGCAATGCCAGAGGTCATGGGAGAATGGCCAGACTGGTTTGAGCTATTAGAAACTAAAATAACCACTTGTTAGAACCCTGCAACCATCAAGCATGTGGGCTACAGCAGTGTACAATATACTGGCCACTATATTAGGTGCACAGGGCAGTAACAGGATGCATCCAATAAACAGGTCATTGAGTGTCTGTGCAAAGGTGGTAAAAGTGCACACATTCTTTACCCAATGAGTATAAATAGTAATAATAATAATGGATTAGATTTATATAGCACTTTTCTATGAAGGTATACTCAAAGTGCATACATTGGATCCATTATTCATTCACTCTCACATTCTCCCTCTGGTGGTGATAAACTACATTTGTAGCCACAGCTGCCCTGGGGCAGACTGACGGATGTGTGGCTGCCATTTCACGCCTACGGCCCCTCCGACCACCAATAAACATTCATACGGCTTCATACACCAGTGTGAGTAGCACTGGAGGCAAGGAGGGTGAAGTGTCTTGCCCAAGGGCACAACGGCTGACCCGGAGAGAGCGGGATTCAAACCGCCAACCTTTTAATATTGGATGACCCGCTCTACCACCTGAGCCATAGCTGCCCCATAGTAGTAGTAGTACCCTAGAAATCTAGACCACATAGCGGAAGAAAATATTCTTGCAGAGTTTGTGGTCTAGCATCACGCAGTAGCAGCCTATCATTGGTTCGACACAAAGTATGTTGGACCAATCAAAATACTCTGTCTGTGTAGTGAGTCGTTGGGACGGGGTTTGGACAATAACGACAGGGTTGTGTGACAGCGAGATAGCAGAACAACCATAGAGAGCAACGAAGATGGATATGGCTAATGAACCGCGCTCATTTGAATCGGCTTTTGTCGTGGATTATAAGTTCAGTTTTAAGAGTTCGACTTGGGCTTTTCTTTGAAATTTGAGCAGAAAGAAGCACTCAAGTCATTTGTTTTAAAGAATGATGTATTTGCTGCTTTGCTGACCGGCTATGGTAAAAGTCTAATATACCAGCTGGCTCCGCTTGTAACTCTGAATACGTCACGCTATCAGTTGCTCTGATTGGTCATAGAACTGGCCTATTACGTGCAGGAACTGTTTGAATGACAGCAGTTGAATCCACCCACAGGCTTCAGCTCTGTCAACAGTCCGATTCCAGACTATACAGTTCATGTATAGTTTGGCCTGCCAGGCTATATAAATATTACTTTTGTACAAAAAAAACCTTACTCACTCACCTCAAAGTACAAGTGGAAGCACTGGCATGTGCATAAATAGTAAAAGTAAAAAGCTCTTCTCCATATAACACTGGCTTTTCTGTGCAAAGTTACTGAACCTTAAATCAGTAAACAGACATCAAAACACATAGATGGCCCAATATCCCTCCCTTGTTTCTTTTGTGAATGCGCCAAGAGGTTGTTTCTCTTTTCTAAATCAGTCTTAATGTCAGGTAGACATTCAGCAGTACGAGATGAAGCTAAACTTACAAGCCTGAAGAAATAGAGTACAAAGTACGGATATTTTCATGAAAATTGAGGGGGTAAAATTAACAAGAAAGTACAGATAAAGGGAAAGCAAACTTAACAACAGAAACAAAGTATTTGGACTTTGCTGTACTGAATCTTTGCACATTTACATACAGTAAAGGAAGTATACAAAGGCTATAAAAAAAAAACAATATTTCCATTAAGACACAGGCATTAATCAAGCAATAATGACACAGTGTCATTAGAATGAGAGCTTAATTAGAAATCTCTGTCTGCAGTATCCAATTAGTTGACCATTCTGAGCGCGGCCCTATGGCTTTCTCCTGTCCAATTTGGTAGTCATGGCACGGTGATTAATGCTACAGAAGAATATCTTTAGTGATCAGATATGCTAAATGGAGGACCGAAAAGACAAAATGGAAATTGCAGATGATTTATAATGGTAGGAAAAACCATGACTCAGCTGTCTGGAGTGAAAAATTAACCTTTTAAATGTGATATATCAGGGGCAGGACAGAAAGGTGCTATTTTGGTATATTATTAATGAGAGACAGGTAAATAAGACAGAAGATGAATGGCTGAAATGTGCATAATTTGCAAGTATTATGCAGAAATTACACTGATGTATGATTTTTTTTTAATGCAAATATTCCATCGAACTAATTTAAATTTATTCATATTAACTTGAGGGTATCTTGAGACAGACATGTTTTGGAAGTCTGTTATAGTTAAAGGGAGTTTGGATAGTTGACATCACAGGCTTCCTCAGTAAGGCAGTTGACATTTTGTAATTGATGAAAGCAATTTAAGGCCTAGAAGCTTAGCAGAAAGTTTCAGTGCGCTCATGCCTGCCTCAGGAAAACTTATAACAACAAAACTGCTGACACCTTCAAAAGCAATGACTCCAAATACAAGATGGCATTGAAACACACCACAAGGAATCAATTGCTTTAGCCTTTCATACTTTGTCTTTTACAAGTTTGCCATTGCCTTCAGCTTATTCACATGTGCAGTCATTCATTAAAACTGCCTCAGAATCAAATTCTCGACCGTATAATATTTTTGCTACACTGCAAATTAGCTCTTGAAATTATTAATTGATATTTCCAGGACTATGAGTTTGATGCATGAAACTCACTTCCTGTTTGAAGAGGTTTTGACGGTTCTTGAGTGAGCGCAGCTTGATCTGCCGCTCTTCGTGCTCCAGTTCAGCATCAGGGAGCTGGAAATAGGTGATGAGGTCATTCAAGGTCTGGAGCACCTCCTCGACAGGCAGTGCGACCAGTGCCCTATTCTTAACACCCAGACAGTCCAGGTCTCTGTAAGCAGCGAGAAAAAAGAAACACAGAAAAGTCAAAGCTGGAATGACAGAAGAGAAGACCAACTGGGATAACAGCAGCCTCCCAGTTATCTTCCTTTTTATTTACAGTTTTTAAAACACACCCATTCATCCTAAATCCAATGGCTCCTTCATAATAACACTTTGACTGGGAGATTCAAGGAGAGGCTGTGATGATGACTAAAACAATATTTAGCCCACAGATTCATCCATGTTGAAATGTTGATTTCCACTGGCCTGCTAAAAATAACTTGTGTGTTGTAAGCGTGGGAGGGGTGACGGGAGATGTATGTGTCACAGCCCCAGGGGGAGGCAGACAGACTCTCACATGTTCCTGCCATGAGAGCCCCAAGTCAGACCCAGAGGACAGCAGGCCGTTTGATAACAAATAAGGGCAGAAGAAGCATCCACTTTCGTGCTCCGTGGCTTCGTTTTTCAGAGCTGGCCGTGCATAGCCGTGGCGCCGCTGCATTGTTTGCCATTTTGGAAACGCATGAATGAACCACTGAGTGAGCTGTCTAAGGCTTTGGCACCCCACTCAGTCAAAACTCATGAGCCCATAGCTTAAATCTCCACTGGGTGATTCACAATCTAGAGGGACATTAGACGTCGACTATGTGGTCTGCATGAGTCTGTAGAGCACTGAAGTGTCTGGTTTTTTAGACTTTATCTGTAATTTGGTGACCTGGTGCAGTTGGAGACTCATTTCGTTTTATCATCTCAATTAATTATGTTACCATCGTCAGTGTGGCGCTTACGTAACATGTACTGATGAAAGGAAATTTGCAGATTACAGTAATAAAGAACCTTAAGATAACTGTGGGCTATAATTTGGTTTAATTAGACAATTTGTGTACTCATGCTGTGACTTACTCACATATGGATTGTCTGAGTAAAGGCAGCGTTATTACAATGTATATCATACCTGATGAATCGCTTAAAGAGCAGTGTGGTGTTGCGGATGATACGTGCAGCGCGGGATTCTTCATGTTGACAGCGCTGCAAGGTCAGCCCATCATCCATGTGACCTTCAGAGTGAAGGCATGCCTTCGGAGGACGTTAAGGAAAGAGGACAAAATTGACAAAATGAAGGCAGAGCAAGCCATTAAATGGAGTTCTAACTACCCTCAGCCAGCACGAAGATTCAATGTCTAGAACACAGGTGCTGACACTACAGGCTATCTGGCAGTGTGGACATTGAGGACACACTGTCACACACATAATCACATGCTCACCTCCATCACTTCTCTCACAGTAGCCAGGGACAGCGTTTATATTTAGTTGAGGAAGTGACACAATCTAATACACATTATATTTATTTGAGGAGGAGACATAATCTAATAGACAATCACCTAACTTGATCAACTCATTACCCCGAAAATAATTATCTGCTCCAAGGAATCGGATTCATTTATTAAATTTATTTGTTTTTGAATATGTTTTGCATCCTAAGTTGATGAAGGGAACAGTATGTGCTTGTGTTTGTCTTTACTCACTCGTCTCTTGAGAGGACCCAGACGGGCAGATTTGACATCAGGTGCCTGGTAGGAGAGCCAGAGTCCCGTGGCCACGTGCATGATGAAGCAGAGTGAGTCCCCATATTTAATCTCTGCCACCCCCATCCCCTCAATGTCCCGCTTGGGGCTCTGCTCCAGCTTCTCCTACACAGAGAAAGAGAAAATGAACATGTCAGAGGTGTCAGTGTGTCATGCACGCATAAAGACTTAATGCCTAGAGATTTGTGTTCACAAATGTCAGCAACATTTGGTTTTTAATGTTCTCTCAATCACACCGGGGAGACACAACTGAGCTTTCATACATGCTATAAATCTTCATATGCTGGGGTCACTAACTGGCAAATAATCACCAAACATATCTGGAAACTCTCTGACAGAAACTGCTGGCTCAGCCAAGTTCAGCTAAATTAACCTTTTGGTTAGATTTCCTGAATCAATAATTATAAGTGTAATTTTTATTGTGCATGAAATAAATGTTTGGGGAATGGGTTAATCATTACTGAGGATTATAGCTGATCCTCTGAAACACCCTCTTGCTGATGTTTAATATGGCAGCCTTTTGTTGATCCCCTGTAACACAGGTCACCTTGACGAACAAAGGTGAATAAAAAAAACACGTCTGCTTGCGCTGTTGAATATCTGCATGTGTGTGTGCTAACCTTGGAGGCTCTGAAGCAGAAGGCAGTGGAGTTGGTGTCTGACTTGTCCCGGTCCTGCAGAACCAAGCCCCTGTCCTCTGTGAGGGCCAAGTAGTGACCTGTGGTCAGGTGGCGCAGTCGGAAGGCCTGGCCCCAGCGGATGTGGCTCCCACTCCAGCTGTCAAGGTCGCCATAGAAACACAGAGTCACACCCACACACCATGAGACATATACATGCAAACACAGAGAGAGAGAGCTGAATTCTATAAGCCCTGGAAGTCTATTATCCAATAATTAGCTGATCTAAACATTGCTGCCAGCTGTTAATTATCCAGGGTGTCGTGCAATTGTGTTGAATAATTGGTAAATAGCTGAAAACATTTCACTAATTAAGCACTTTTTCAAGTCAGAATTTTTTCAACAAAATAGTATTAAAATGTGGTTGCAACAAATATTTCATTCTAGAGGGAAGGGCTTTGTATTACCACATTCACAAGGTCCAAATTGAATTCCAAATCATTCCATTCAAATCTATCAATTCACGTCACAAACATGTTTGAACTGCAATAGACGAGGCCATAAAATAATCAGGTGCAAAGGTTGAGACAAAATGTGAAAACCACATGACAGAAGATTAAAGAAACCCAAAGACAACAATGCAACATTCAGCCCCACAAATGTGAGGGAAAACGACAGAAAGAAAAGAAAGAAAAATGGAAGCCCTTGGAAGTCTGGGAAAAGATAAAATGCAGATCACTTACAGTAAATACAGCCTACCTGATACGGAGTGGCTCCAGCCTCCACAAGGACCTGGCCTTGGCACCAGCTTTACCCGTCTCATAGTTGACTATCCTGGGGATGCCAAAGGAGCATGAGTGGGTGGTTTGTCTGTGGATGCTTTAAACGTCTAGCCACTACTGATACTGTCAAGGTCATTCCTTCTGGCTCAGATGAATACCACCTCTTTGCTCTCATTTGTCACACTGATATTCACCAGGAGGATGTTCAACCCAGACATATAAACACATACACGCAGACGCACAGGCAGTATTTACTCCACAGGCAACAGCATCACATCCCTCAAACAGAGACATGTGTGCCCTGATAACCCATAGCTACACTGTCTATCAGAGATATGGGTGACTGGGTCTGAAGATAAAAGAAATCACTCATCATGCTTGCTGACAGCTTGGAGTGTGTTTGATCTGCTCAAGAGAAATCTAAGACGTGTTTAAATCGTGCTTCTTTTTTTGATTTTCAAGGACAACAGTAGGAGAAATGCCAAAGCTGAAAAATCAGATCTAATCCCGCCCCCGTATTTGCCACGTACTGTTCTAAAAATAGACTCTATGAGTGTATGTCTGTGTGCATATGTGTGTGTCTAAATGTGTGCGCAGGAAGAACACACATCTCCTGGCACCTGGCCAAATGTGTATGCACCTCACCCACTGTTTTGACCCACTTCAAGCCTAGTGTGCCATTTTCTGTGGCCTGCCTTATCTGAGTTGGCACTAAGCAGCTATATGTGGATAAAAATAAAACAGCAGCCATTTTGGCTCCCAGGAGAGCCAAGTGTCATGCTGGTCAGAGACATTTTTCCAGAGCTAAAGCACCATGGAAAGCTCACAGGTCAGTTAGCAGCTCATTTGCTTTGTAGCTGTGTTGCCATCACTAAGGTGTGACCCCTGATGTTGCAGTGTAATCTGGTTAATTCTATATTTGCCGGTGTGATATTTTCCGCACCTCTGCTGCTCTTCACTCTGGTCTGATCCGGGGATGGTCACTACCTCATCATGTCCGTGGAAGAGCCGCATCACATGGCCACCCAACAAATAGCCTATTGAAGGAGGAAGTACAGGAGTTTCATGTTAAATTTCTAATGTTAAATGTTTGTGTAAATACATGCAGTACACAAGTTACAGTATTAGACAAACAAAGGACACTATATAATGGGTAATTTTATATACTAGATATGTTCTATTGTGTATGGATGGATGGATGGATGGATGGATGGATATTTTCATCTTCTTATTGCTGTTATTACCTCCACAAAGGAGGTTATGTTTTACTGTGCGTTTGTTTGTTTGTTACCATCTGACTTTGTTTGTTAGCAGCATAACTCAAAAAGTTATGGATGGATTTTGATGAAATTTTCAGGGTATGT
>JAQQZY010148490.1:0-15060 GCA_030068375.1 Ostorhinchus rueppellii
AGAGAGAGAGAGAGAGAGAGAGAGAGAGAGAGAGAGAGAGAGAGAGAGAGAGAGAGAGAGCAGAAAGACCAGAAACGGAATATTGGCAACCACACCGAGAACCACTTCCTGGACAGCTACTACTATAGTAAACACTACTCCTATACTACTGCTAGTACTATAGTAACTACCATCGTTAATTTCACTTTATTTGGATATTCAATACAACACTGTTAATTGTGGGTAAAAATAATATGGGTATAAAACCAGCATGCTATTCCAAATTTACCCATTTAGTGTGCATGTGCGAAAACACCGGAAGTACAAAAATAGTACAGTGGGTAAAAAAATTTCTGTGACACTGAATCGGAACCTTAGGCAGGCTGGTTCTGGCCCAGTGTCGCTGCTTCCATCTCTGTTGTCCTACCATCACAGCAAAGAAATTTGGCAGGTGTTAACAGAGCGCCGCTTCCAAATGTATCTGTGCATGTTTGTGTGTCGACTCATTACATCTCATTCCTCTAAGGATTGATTCCTTCATTGAGATAAAACCCAGGGCCGAACATTTCTCCAAAAAGTTGCTTATCTTCCAATGATACCACTGAAAAAAGATGTACGCTGACATCAGACATTAGAGTATTTGTGGATGTAACACGATTCCAGTGCATTAAAATGACAAAAGACACACCTGTAAAACTGATAGTCGCAGATTATAGAGGCCGATTTGGATGTTTTAATGATTACGACACATTACGATGTCTATTCAGTCTGCACAATAAGCCGTGTCCAGTGCTCGGCGTGGTAATGGGATTATATGTGAGGAATTTTATTCTGTGCTGTAGGTAAATGGATTATCACCGGAGGGGTTTGCACCTATTGTTCAAAGACAGGTGGATAGTCCCTCGTGCATTGGCTTGTAAACATTACACACAGGCCTGGTTTTTCCTGAAAACACACATCCATGCACATACAAACCAGCACACACTTGGAATAGAAGCAAAATAAACTCCAAGACCGAGGTTTTCTTCACATGTTTGAGTGCAAGCACCATTTCACACACACAGTATTGTTCTACCGTGTCAGATGTGTCGAAATATTTAGCTCCACCCCGTTAAATAACCGTAAGTAGGACACTGGATGTCCACCATGTCCAAGCACAAACACACCAACACCTCCATTCCCCCATTGTTCCAGCTTGGCAGCTTTATTGAGGAAGGCCGTTTGATTAGAATATCTCTTTTACACAAATGTTCCTGAGCACAGAAACAATAATGATATCATCGGCGCCCAATGGTCCCCATGCACCCATCAGCCTTCACATCTAGTTTCATTGTGCGGCATTGTGGGTTTAATACAATGGAGCCCAGCACAAGTGTCATTCAGTAAGGTGTGGTCCAAACGTTTACCCGACTGTTCAGGCTGTGTGATGGGTTCAGTATGCAAATCCACCCTGAAAAGAACATGGAGAGACGACCTATCCAGTGTGGAATAATAGAAAGACTAACACTGAAATAGACTGGATGGATGGATGAGGGGGCGATAGATAGATAGATAGATAGATAGATAGATAGATAGATAGATAGATAGATAGATAGATAGGTAGGTAGGTAGGTAGGTAGGTAGGTAGGTAGGTAGGTGGATGAGGGGGTGATGGATGGATGGATGGATGGATGGATGGATGAAATATATCAGACAAATGAAGCCAATGTGTAAAGGTACTACTTGGGCCAAATTGTGGATGATGTCAACTCCAGTAGATAATCTTCTTCTTCTCTTCATCCTCCTTCTTCTTCTTTGTCTTCTTCTTCTCCGCTTGTCTTCCTTTTCTTCATCTTCTTCACCTTCATCTTTATCTTTATCATCATTGTCTTCTTCCTCATCTTCATCCTCTTCATATGACTCCCTCATCTTTCTTCTTTCTCTGCATCATCTTCTTCTTCCAACAGCTTAGTCTTCATCTTCAGCCTCTTTATCTTCTTCATCTTTGTCCTTTTCATCTTCATCTTCATCTCTTTCTCCGTGTCCTTCTTCTTTGTCTTCATCTTCTTCATCCTTTTCATCTTCATCTTGTTCATGTATGTCTTCATCGTTGTCTCCTCCCCTCCTCCTCCTCCTGTTCCTCCCAGGTGTATACATTTTCTAAACTATTGTTAGACTCACACTGTACTATGAACAGAAAAATACACTTAATCACAGCTGTATTTAAGACAGTTAATCCTTAACTAAAACCTCTAATATAGACTTTGTTTAATCTCTCATAACCTGTTTATTTATTCATTAGTTTCTAATGATTTCTCCAGTTCTTTGCCCAGATTCTAAACATAGTCTCTGGTTACAGAAACATTATGATGATTATACATCTACTAATAATCCACACTGGAAACAATAGCAGTGTAATCCAATAAAATTTGAATAAACCAGATTTTCTCTCTTGGTTATCCGAGGTGAATGATGATGTGCATCAATTGCTCCTGGCACAATGGTCTCTCTAATATGCTTAGTGTAATCTGATTAAAACTAATTCTCTGCAAAATTATCCCTTTTATTGACCATGAGGTTCTAATGACCAACTGCACAGGTGCCATGCTGCTGTTTCTGGGCTCATGTTGTAGCGCCACCAGTTTATCTTGGACTAAACAACTCTGACTACCCACTAGAACTAAGATTTGTAGCTTTTCTCTGCTTTGTTTAACACATTTGTGTCTGTTCAACCCTCCCAGAGCCCAGGAAGTGTTCCGTCAGGCCATGCGTTCCCCTCTGGTCCGACTGGAAGTGGTTCCATCGTCCAGCAGAGACCGCTTTGAGAAGAGTCTGATTGGTCAGTTGTTCAACAGCAGCGTCGGCTCAGACAGCAGCCCCCGAGTCATCAGGACCAAAGAGCCCCCACCGCCTGTTAAAGCAAAACCCATCTTTAAGCCCTCGGAGAATCCAGCTCTGAGACTAGCAGAGGATCCAACCGGTCTTGAACCTCCTGTCAATGTAAGATCTCCCCCACTAACATAAAGATACAGATACAGATTAACTTTACATGGACAAAAGTATGTGGACACATTGAATTCAGCTGTTTGTGGGATATTAAACCAATAATGACACGCTGCAAAAATCTAAATCTTACCAAGTGTATTTTTCTCATTTCTAGTTAAAATATCTCATCACACTTAAAATAAGACAGAATCACTGAAAGAGTGAGTTTTCAGTGAGATATAAGAACCTATTTTAGGAGTGGCTGTGGCTCGGCTGGTAGAGCGGGTTGACCGGTGCCCAAAGGGTTGGTAGTTCAAGTCCTTGCTGTGACTGTCCACATCTCAAAGTGTCCTTGAGCAAGACACTGAACCCTAAGTTGGGTCTTTCCACACCTTGCATGGCATCAGCCACCCACTGGAGTATGGGTGAATGTGAGGCTTTGTAAAGCACTTCAGGCATCATGAAGGTGTACAAAATGCACTATGTAAGTGCAGTCAATTTACTGTTTCCATTTCGTATTTAAATAAATCTTACCAAGATCATTTTCACTTGTTCCATTGGCAGCTTTTTTTTTTTTTTGCTTAATTCAAAATTTTAAATGTTTTTTTTTTTACTTAATTCAAGCAAAAGATCTGCCATTGATGGAACAAGTGAAAATTATCTTGGTCAGACTGAAAGTTACTCTATAGGTGATTACATCTTATTTTAAGTGTGGTGAGATAATTAAGAAATAATAAAGAAATGACAAAAATACACTTGGTAAGATTTAAATTTTTACCAGTGTATCTAATCTAATCTAATCTAATCTAATCTTTTTGCTCATATAGTTTATAAACAGGCAGGATTTCACCAGGAGAACAGCTGATGGCAGCTTCACTGTAATGTGAAAAATAAAACCCATAAATTGAGAGAAAAACACTGGTTCTATAGTACAACATTCTAAAACCAGCTGTTGGCGATTTGACAAAATGAATCGAATCACTGCTTCAGCCTGAGTCAAACCATGACTGTCCGTTCACATTTCTGCAAACTTTATCTGGAACCTTCTCAGATGGCTTTGTCGCATTGTGGTTTTTTGTTTTAATATTGGAATTTAATGTCAAACTTGCACTGTAAGACATAATGCAATCGGTATCAAGTTCCTAATGCCATAATTTGAGGTTTTCAGGCCTAAAATGCTGCTTGTGGTGTGGGTCTCATGGTTCCCTCTTGACACATCTTCTCTTCTCTCAGGAGACATTTATCCTTCTATTTTACAGTTAAATGCCCTCATGATGTGATCCTGGATCAGACTCATTATTTTATGTGATTTCCACTTCATTCCCAGAACTACTAAATCTTTCTTATCCAAATACGTGTTTAATTTTATCAACAACATCACCATGGTGACATGACTGGCATTAGAAAAACAGCTGGCACGGAGGCAACAGTTACTAAGCAACAGCTGATTATCAGGATCCATTTTTTTTTTCTCTCTATCCTCCTAAAAAGTGAAAAATGAAATGTCTGATTCTCTAATGCAGATGTTGGAGCTAAATTTTCTCAATTTTTCTATTTTGGTTCTTGTTTCATGTGTATGTCAAACTTTTGCCGTTGTTGGGTTTATGTGAAGCTAACCTCAGACTTTGGAGGCACTTTGCATAATAGTATTTATTCAACTCATTTGAAATTAAAATGTGTAAAGCTACATAAATCAAGAACACCAGAATTTGGCAGGGCACATCATCCTTCTACAGCTCTCCCATGTCCAAGTATTGACTGAATATAAAGATGGATGAAACAGCACAGAGACGACAAAATATTATGGTTATGTGATCTGCAACATCGAATGTATAATGTATCTATAGCGACTAATTATCCCCAGTCACTCTTAGACCTGTATTTGGTCAGATTAAATTAAATTAGATAGATAGATAGATAGATAGATAGATAGATAGATAGATAGATAGATAGATAGATAGATAGATAGATTATTCAGCAGCGCAAAAAGAAGACAGTTTGACAGAATATTACAAAATTTGTCATAGATGTTCAGTTTTGTGCAGGAATGATGTGAAATAATTTTGATGGTCAAAGGTTAAGGACACTGTAACCTCATCTGGACATTATTCTTATTATATCTCAGGAATTTCTGTCATTTGTGCAAACTTCCATTTGGATATAAAATGAAATGCAAAGGTCAAGTCTGGTGGCCAAAGGTTAAGGACATTGTGATCTCATCTGGACATTCTTGTAATCATTGTACGTCAGGATTAAATACAACAGAGGTTAAAATTACTGTGAGCTCATTTCAGTACATTCTTAAGAATATGACACTCTAGGAACACCTTGAATTTTTATTCATCTATTTATTTTGTACTAATTTGGCACAAAATCTGACTGGAACACGAGGAAGAGCTGGTGCCAAAGATCAAATGTCATGGGCACTGAGAGCTCATCTAAACACTGTTATAAGTATAATATCTCAGGAGTGTCTTGAGGGAGTTTCTTCAAAGTTGGCCCACATTTTTACTGATGAAATGCAGAATTGAAGTTCAGTGGCCAAACTTAGTGGTCAAAGGTCAAGATCACTGTGACCTCATGTCAGTCCAGTCTCATGAGTACACCACCACTGACCTTCCCGTGCCGGGGGGGGGGGGGGGGGGGGGGGGGGGGGGGGGGGGGGGGGGGGGCACCCCCCCCCCCCCCCCCCCCCCCCAGTGGCCAGAGGTCAAAGGTCAAGGGCACTGTGACCTTGTCTGTGTTACAGTCATAATATCTCAGAAATGTCTTGAGGGAGTTTCTCCACATTGAGCTCAGATGTTCACTTGGGTGTAAGGATGAAATGCAGAAGTGAAGTTCAGTGGCCAAACTTGGTGGTCAAAGTTCAAGAACACTGTGACCTCATGTCTGTCCATTCTCTGCATACAGCAGAACCCACTGCACTTACCTCGTGAAGGATTCTTTTTCTTACTTGACACAAACGCTCACTTGGACTCAAGAATGCACTGGTGGCCAAAGGTCAAAGGTCAAGGGTTGAGTGACCTTGTCTTACAATCATAATATCTCAGAAATGTCTTGAGGGAGTTTCTCCACATTTAGCACAGATGTTCACTTGGGTGTAAGGATGACATGCAGAAGTGAGTTTTGGTGGTCAAGGGTCAAAAGTTCAAAGGTTAAGAACATTCTGACCTCATGGCCATCCTTTCTCATCAATGTAACAATCTGGGAAATAATTTGGTCCAAACATCAACTTTGATGAAAGGATGCATCGGTGGCCAAAGGTGAAAGGTCAAAGTCAAAAGTCATAAAACCATTTTCTACCCAAACTGGCCGTAATGGAGAAAACTGCCGTAAGCACAGTAGACACATTTGAAAAGTATTTGCACAGCATCATACACCATTTATTTATTTATTGCCAGGCATTTGCTGCCGAACTTTTTCTCCCTTTAGGCTTACTGAGAAATATTTTGTGTCGATCTCTTTTCCTGCTCGAGGGAATGTATTGATTTTTGTTTCGTTTAGTGTTAAAAATGTAAAAACTACACAACACTACAGTATTTACACTGGAAAAGTCAAATTCTGTTTTTATTCCTCTGCGTCTAAAAACTGAGCTGTGAGGTTTGACTTTTGTGTTACACTTTCAACTTTAGAAACTCTGCAAACGACAGCAACTGAGTTTGGAGAAGATCACCATCCTGTTTAGAAATGATGCACCGTCTTTACAATGTGATAAATAAGGCTTTTCTCGCAGACTCATTTCGTATGCGTACAGGGTGAGTGTAACTTATTAAAATGCTGTTCATTCTCCTCCCAGACCCTGAAGGGACGGAGCGAAAGCCCTCTACTTAAGAAGAGTCCTGCCCTCTCTAACCCGGTGGCCAATAAACGAGGAAGGCGGAGGCTGAGGATTGACCTGAAGAAAGGTGAGCGTCGTCTGATTATAGGACGGAGCACAGATCTTTTAGAACAGTAGTGTCAAACACACGGGCCAAAAGTAAAATGGATTATCACCGGGGTAAAATAACAGCATATTAACCTATAAATATTGAGAACTACAAATTTTCTTCTTGATTTAATGTAAAAAAAAAACACACATTAGTTTGGTTTAATTTGATTTATTGATATGTTCCAATCATGCAATGAAATTTAACATAAATGTGAACAAGCAAACATAAATAATAATACAAACATTAACAATCATAACAATCTTAGAGAGAAGAACAGCACAATAGTTCATTTACATGCCTGAAAAGGGGTGGGAAATAGCACAACTTACTAATTCCCACCCCCTCTCTGTAAAATATTATTAATAATATACATTTCACTATGAAAATATTTAAATATACAAACTATCTTCTAACAGTAAAATGTGAATAAGCTGAACAAATATGAATATCCTGAAATGTCTAAAGATAAGTAAGTGCAATTTCAACAATATTCTGCCTGTTTCTAAATGTTTTGTGCATTCGTAGATCTACTGCGATCTGTAAATTGTGTTAATAATAAGATGAGACCTAATATTTTTGAAACTGTTCTTATTTTAGTTCCAAAATCCAGAATTTTACCAATATTTTGGCTGTTATCAAGTTTTTGTGTAACATTGTGTGTAATACACTTGTATAATAATGTGGATCAAAACTTAAAAATGTATTCTTCCATTTATGCTTTTAAAAAGATGTATAAATCTACTGTAATAACAAAATATAGAACATTGTCTGAATAAATAAATAAATAAATATTTAGTTATAATATAGAAGAATGCATAAAATAAGAGATTATTCTAATTAATTAATTAATATAGACTATTATGATTAGGAGATATTGTCACATTTATTAATGATTGTACTTGTGGGAAATATTTAAAGCACATATAAATATTACAATTTATATTTAAAAAACCAGTCGATTATGTCAATCTGATTGTGTGAGGTGACTTAAAAAAGTGTATGTGATGGTTTGCATAGATGCTTTGTGTTATTGTAAAAATATACAGGAAAAAAAGTGTGCTAGCAAAGGAAGCAGAGTGAATTGAATTATTAATTTGTAAAAAAGGGGATGGAGTCTATAAGTTACAGTTCTTCCCACTCCTTTTCAAGCACCAAAAAAAGTTGTTTGGCCGTGTTCTGTGGTTCTTTGTTATCTGATAATAAAAAATAAAAAGTAAATAATACGTTGAGGCATAATATTGTTAAAATTTCACTTATTTATCGATGAAATTTCTGTTTTTTTCCATTTTATTCATGTGTTTTTTGTGAAAAGATAGTTTGTAAATGGAAATATTTTCATAATCTAATATTTTTTTAATGCGTTAAAATAAAGAAAAACTTGGATTTGTCTTTTTTATAGGTTGCTATGTTATTATTTTACGGGTCCAGCCCATTTCAGATCATATTGAGCTGAAGGTGGAACCTGAACTGAAATGAGTTTGAAGGTGTGGCTTTAGTGGTGACCATTTCTCATGTTTGGATTACCTATAAAGTGAAACCCTCCTGAAACGTTGATGTGATATCACAGTATGTAAGCTCTAAAACCAATTCATCTTCCCATTTTTTTTTTTTTTGCTTCTATGAGATTTATTTTCCAGAAGATTCTCTCAGTGGATATAAGTGACTGTGGTTTTCTCTGTGTTATGCTGGTTCCTTATAGCCGTCTTTGTCTGTTCTGTGGCTGACTGTCCTTCTCTCACCCTTCCTCTCTCCATCTTCCTGATTCCCTCTCTTCAGGGTCTATTAAGTCTTTATTGATCTGTTCATTTCTGCTGATATGAATTCATACTGGACCAAAGTGCTGACTCTGCTCTGCTAAAGAGACCAGACTAAATGAGGTCGATAAAACACACAACTAGTCGCTCCGTCTGTGTGTGTGGTCGTCTTTTTTTTTGTACGTACACACATGTCTATGAGTCGTATCATACACATTTCAGTGCATTTTACTGCAAGATTTTTTAAATCTCCATTACATCTCTTTCCAGCACATTCGCTCTTCATTTCCACCCACTTACACTCATCCATTCCTCATCCCCATTTCCTTCTCTTTGCCCCACGCCTGAACTCATCACACCTGCACATTTCCCACCTCTAGCTCGAGCTAAAGGGTTTAAAGCCTCACATGTACAGCTTTAAATGATCACTCAGACTGCGTTTAGTCGGGAGCTGACTCAACAACACGCTGCTGAAGTCTTCAAGAGTAGCTTTAGTGTTTAGGGGAAACGTGGAGATTTTTAATCCTAAACATAGAAGCAAGAAGTCAACAGATATACGGGATATTGGTATGTTTCAGACTGGCCTACATCTGCTGTTTTCATTCACCTTCTCACTTTAATTACTGTCTGTCCTGTTTAGGTTCAGAAGGTCTTGGTTTTACCGTGGTAACCAGAGATTCTTCAATCCACGGTCCAGGGCCCATTCTAGTTAAAAACATCCTACCACGTGGAGCTGCTGTCAAAGATGGACGCCTGCAGTCTGGAGACCGCATACTAGAGGTACAGATGTGCATTCATTCATGTTCAGAACTGTTTACTCCTCGTGAGAGTCTTGGAGATCCCAGGTACCAACAGGTGAAGGCATCACAGCGATGACGTACACGATATGGACAAAAGTATGTGGACATGTTGAATTCAGGTGTTTGTTTTCTAACAGGGGTCTGGGATACAAAACAATAATGACTAATGTCAGAATATAGTTTTATATTATGGGATAAATATCATTGATTGGTTTGGGTTTAATTATCTTTGTTTCTAAAATGCCTCATAGATGGTTTTGACTTCATTTCTCTCGACATTTTAAATCAATGATTGTGATTTAAAATGTTCTACCACTAAATTTCTAAAATATTTTTCATGCTCTGACTGTAAATCTTTTTTTTCCCCACCACAATCAGGGTTCCTACGCAAGTATGGGAAGTATGGAATAGTATGGAATTTGATTTTTATAAATTTCCAGGTCTGGAAAAGTATGGAAAATGGATACAAATGTATGGAAAAATACTCATGTTTCCCACAGTGTTACTACTGTTCTATTTTCTAAAACATAAAATCATGAATATCTCAAAAAAAGAAATGGATTGATCTGTTTTTAAGGCTCTTTCTAGTGGAGCTAAAATGTTTGTGTGAGAGCACATACAGTCGGCTCCGCATCCCAGAAAACATTTGGGCAGATTGACAAGTTGAATGCCCCGCCTTCTGCTCTTTTCCTCCTCCAACACATTTTAAGCCCCGCCCAGGTGCTGCTTTAACAGACAGGTGATGTCCACACACTGTTGGTGAGTTCCTGTTCAACATGCCTGGTATGATTGTTGGCAGAACTCAGAATGTGAAGATGTAAATTTTCTGACAACTGGCTCATAAATCCCAAATGTAAAGACTGGTTGGAATGTTTTTAGTAAGAGATCTGGAAATTAGGGCCTGGAAAAAGAGTGGAATTTTGACATTTCAAATATATAGGAACCCTGCACAATTAACCATCTGCTTTCTTCACAGCTTACTGTGGAAGAAAAATCTCCCATTAAACTTTAAGGAAATATTGATCTTTTTTGATGTTGACAAAAGTATTGGGACACATCATGTCTACAGCTGTAAGATGTCCTGTTCATGATAATTTGAGATAAAAAAAACAAAAAAAACCTGTAAAACTAGAACTATGACAGCTAAAACTATATTCTGGCATTAGTGATTATTGTTTTGTATCTCAGACCCCTGTTAGAAAACAAACACCTGAATTCAATGTGTCCATCATGCACTTCCTGTCAACTGTCATGGGCATAGCAACGGGATTATGGGACTAAGGCTTATTTTCCAAAATTACTTATATCTACCAAAAATATGAGTCCTGTCAATGTCCTGAGGTACACACACACACACACACACACACACACACACACACACACACACACACACACACACACACACACACACACACACAGATATTCCGAGCCCTTCCAGTGTTATGATACAGATTTTACTGGTGCGACCCGTTGGAGATCATATCAGGCTGACTGTGGCCCCTGAACTAAAATGAGTTCGACACCTCTGCTCCAGGGAGATGTGTTCACACCGTACCCGACTTATCTCCGTTCTGGTTTTGGCTGCGTGATTTTGCAATTGTTCTCTGGATTCAAACCAAACTCCTTGATGGCTCCGCTGTCGTCCAATGTGCACTAAAAGCTTTTCAGAGGCAGAGCGCCTTCCAGCAGACTTTTCCTCTGCAGCTTCATTTCCACTGTTGTTCTGCCAACATTTTGGTGCATAGTGAATGCAGCTCTGTTATGCCCTGTCTGAGCCCTGTCTGAGCGTTGCTGAGACATGAGGGGGGAGAGAAAAAAAAAAAGCATCTCCTCTGAGCTCCGAGCAGCCACGGAGACAGATTGCTTAAATTTAATAACTTCTGTGAGTATTTACAAGGTGTATAAAAATAGATGAAAAGCTGATTTCAGGGTCGGTGAAGGCCAACTTAAGAAACGAAAAATGACTGGTAATGTAAATATAATGGAATAAAACATGACTTAAAGTAGATCTCTAACTAAAATAAACAGGAGAAAGCAATATTAAGGACAGAAGGAGGCTTTTACAACAACAACCAGAAGGGCTGGTTGTTTCCTGAGTAGATTAGCAGCAAAAAAGTGTCTTAATGAATTTACCTTCAATCTAAGTCTCTGTACCAACCACAAAATAACTCCGTAAGTTCATTAGGAAAATGTAGCTGATAAAAGCATCATCAAAGGTTAGATATAGGGGTTTATGTGCATTTTAAATATAGAGTGGTTTGATGGTCTGCATTTAACTCTTTTCAGACTTAACTTCATTATTATTCAATCAGTAGTACACAAGATAGCGAAATATGTTATAATATGTTAGTTAGTTCTCTGTGTTTGTAGTGTGAGAAAAGCTAACAGGATAAAATATAAAATAAAATGTATAAAAGCTAAGTACAGTTGCGGAAAAAAATATCAGACCACCCTCGATTTCTTCAGTTTCTTTTTTCAGTTCATTTTAATGCCTGGTCCAATGAATGGCCCATTTACTTGGACAAATATAATGATAACTACAAAAACAGTTCATAGTAGTTTAATTTCAGAGCTGATATCTGTCCATTTTCCATGTTTTCTTGATAAAAAACAAAATCACTTCAGTTCTTACATCAGTATCTATGGAATTGGAATTGGAATGGAGGACTGGATTACATAACCGTTGTTTTTGTTGACTTTTGATGGCCTAATAATTTTTTCTGACTACAGCAGCAACATGAGCAGCAACAGTGAAGTGCCAGTAGTGACTTCAGCAGCACCATCAGGATTTGTTGTTAAGGTTTCCCTCAACATGTTGCCGTTAGGGCTCTCAGACCTAATCTTGAACTGTTTTGAGCATTTCATCCCATAATAAACTGGTTGTTTGTGGATGTGTCACATTCTACAGACTGGGTGGAGAGTGGAGAAGGCAAAAATAATCTGGATGATTGAGAAAAAGGGGAGAAAAGACAGTGCAAAGTGCAATAACTGCTGACTAAACCTAGTGTTTTAGGCAAATACTGAGTTGGAGGAAACCTTAGAAAAGATGAACTTAAATAAAACGTTTTACGGACACTGGATGGAGTTCTAGTGTATATACGTTGATGATGCATCCTTGAATAGTGATTTAGCTGAAAACTGGTGGAAATGTTGGGGTTCATAGAATCCTAAACAGAACTTTTGACTGGAAAGGTTTAACTGTGTGTAACCCAGCAATATGGAATTTATTGTATTTAACAACAAGAGACTTAAATGAAACTGTAGCTTTTCTTACTTGTGTTTGAACATATAGCAGCTAAAACTCTGGAATAAAGTGAAAGTGAGGGACAATCTGTAATAAACAGTTTTGAATCCTCCTCAGACCCAACAGTGCATTTTTGCCCTTTGTAGTGGACAAGATTTTCACAGCTTTATTTAAAAAACAAAAACAACTATCCACTGCAAAGGGCATTTATATTACATTAAAAAAAAAAGTGGATCTGAAGAACTGTGGCATCATAGGGTTTCCAATCAAGGCTGTTATATAAGTAAGTAAAACCTAAAAGTTTTACTTACTGGGTATTAGGAGGATATATTCACAATAGTTTTAAAACACGTGAACAGACACACATTATTGTAAAATTAATCTAGAGATCTTTGGAAAAATATTTATCAATTTTAAATACACTGTGACAGAGAGTCAGAAGTGATGATTGAGACGTTATTATTCTAAGAGTAAGGTACAGAGTTACAGTGTGTTATGACTGATCTGCCTGTGTGTGTGTGCGTGTGTGTGTGTGTGTGTGTGTGTGTGTGTGTGTGTGTGTGCGTGTGCGTGTGTGCGTGCGTGCATACAGGTGAACGGTGTGGACATGACCGGTGTGGGCCAGGAGGAGTTGGTGTGTATGCTTCGCAGCACTCGGCAGGGAGAGAGTGTGTGTCTTGTGGTTCTACGACAGGAGGACATGTTCCTGCCCAGAGAAATGGTAAGAACCAGAACCAGTCCTAGACCATGTTCTACCATCAGCCATTTACAGGACACCATCTGAACTGAACAGAACAGAACAGAATAAAATAAAATAGAATAGAACAGAATAAGATAAAATAGAATAGAACAGAATACAATAGAATAGAACAGAACAGAATACAATAGAATAAAATACAATACAATAGAGTAGAATAGAATAGAGTAGCCTTTGTTGTTATTGTATGTTCAGTGGTACTACAAAAATTATAAAAATTAAAAATAAGATGAGAAAATAGAATATAACATTTTACTAAGGTGATGAATCCTATAGTGTAATAATATCCTGAAAATGTAATATGTAACACCTAAAAATGTAATAAAATTTGCACTTAGCTCAATCAAAAATGTAATAAAACCTAATAACGTAATAACTTCACCAATAATATAATAAAATATCCTGACTGATATTGTAATAACATTTTTACCAATAATGTAATACCGTATTACATTATTGGGAATGTATTACATTTTCAGGTGGGTATATTATCTGTCAAGTTTGACATGATCAGTTTTGGAAAAAAGACTGAAAATGTAATAAATTCCCAATAATGTAATGTATTACATTTTCAGTAAAAATGTTATTACAATATCAGTCAGGATATTTTATTACATTATTGGTGATGTTATTACATTACTGGGTTTTATTACACTTTTGATTGAGTTAAGTGTAAATTTTATTACATTTTCAGTAAATTATTACGTTATGGGGTGCGACACAAGGTAAAATAAGAATAGAAATTAAAACAGAATACAATAAGAATAGACAGTCACATATGAATAGACACATTATTAACAGTATGAAACAGTGTGTATATCTATGAAATGTTCAGTGGTGTGAGAAAAAACACCAGAAATACAGGAAAAACACCACCACATCATCCGTGTTCATGTTCTAACGCCCTCTAATTTTTGGTCCAATCAACAGGCTTGCATGGATGACGTACAGCTCAGCAGCCTATAGAAGGGCTCCTTTAGTTTCCATTCTGACTAAATGTGACTAACCTCTATGAACTCTCCAACAGAACCTCTAACGCATCACATAAAGAACTCCATGATCCGGACAAACATGGATCCACTGTCAAAGCTTTCTATCGGTATTACATTAAGCCTGTGCCTGTCTCTTCCTGCCTCATTGTTTCTTGGAATTTCAACTCTTTTTCATGAATAAAAAACTGTTCAATTCACTCCTGTCCTTATTTCTTGTTTCCATCTTTTCTCCTTTAATCCGACTCTGCATGACAACTTATTTGCATATTTTTTGTTGTTTTTTTTTAATAGCTGTCTCTTCTTTTTCCATTTTGCTTTTTTTCCCCTGATCTACCATCACATCTGAAGTCATTGGGCCTCGTGTGATTATTTTCTTATTTTTCTCCTAAATGTGTTCTTGCTTAGAGTAGGAAACTGTACATGAGGTTTGTGAAAAGCCTTTAACTTCATCAGGGTATCCGCGGGGTCTTAAAAAGTCTTAAAAAGTGTTAAATTCAATAATTTTGATTTAAGTCCTTAAAATGTCTTAAATTCACCAAAAATCCAACAAAAGGTCTTAAATGGGATTTTAAAAGGTCTTAAAAATCTCTTTTTGCTTTTATTAACAAAATGGATTAACTTCAGTCTCACTGAAATGTTTG
>JAQQZY010148509.1:0-15055 GCA_030068375.1 Ostorhinchus rueppellii
GGATAGGCTCCATGCGACCCCCGTGACCCTAATGAGGATTAAGCGGGTATAGAAGATGAATGAATGAATGAAAAAAAGTTCCCTAGTTGCATCAAGAAAATAGAAAAAAAACACAAGTGCAAACACATACTGAAATAGTTACAGTCCAGTCTATGTTGATGGTTTTGTGGGGCAAGAACAAAGGCTTGTTACATGTCTGTCTATTTGCATTTGACATGTCAACAGCAACATAGTGTATGTTTCTGTGGGATATTAGCTACATAAGCAGTTTGTGCCTTCATGTTAGACTAAAAACATTTTTAAAAATTGTTTTGTCATTGATACAAAATCCACAGTATCAAGTTTCACATGTCTACTTTTCCAAATCTTTACTCTATGACAAACAGTAAAAAAGGATTGGGATATTCAGTCAGTCACTAGAATTGCAATAGCTACATGTTAAAAAAAAATGTAAACTGCCTAAAAATAAGTAAAAACTGATGAGGCAATCAAAACACTACAAACCAACTTTGAAGGAAAAAATAAGTTGGCTTTCACTTTAACGTCCAAATGCCATTGGTCCAATGTAAAGTTCAATAGGTTGCTCTGAACAGAGTCATTCACCACAGTCATGTGAATGTGTTCTTACTACACTACACTATTCTACATAAACTAGAGTGGCAATTAAAAAAAGGCTCAAAGACAGCAAAAGAGATAATAGAGGAGTGAAAGAAAAAGTACAGTACAAATGTTGAGGTGAAGAATGTGACGAGAAGAAGGCACACAGTTAAAAAGTTCAGACTAGATGTCACAGAGGTAGCAGAGATCACAGACACAGACATGAAAGAAAAAGAAAGTTTAAAAAAAAGGAAATTTTAGATGAAATGTCTATCTGTCCTTGGATCCAAGCTTCTCAATCAAGTCCTGCAGGGGAGCGAGCTCTCGTCTGTCGATGAGGTTGAACTCCTAAAAGACAAGAACATCTGACATTAGATGATTTAGTGTTCAATATTTCTCAAATCAAATATAATTACTGACAATTTTTGCAAAGCCCATTTGGTAAAAAAAAAAAAAAAGGACTGAAGTGACATTAGCACATCAGTGGTTAGAAGGTCAGTATAATTCTTTACACTGAATGCAATTAACATATGAGGACAGGATGAATAATTCATAGGCTGGCCATGATGAAATTAGATCACATGTGGTTTATTTTTCAACATAGTCTTCTTTGCAATTCAACTCTGCTGGAATTATTGGATCCCTTTGGTGTAGAAGGTTTCATATTGATACTCAAATAAAAGTCACCAACCATAGAAATTCTCACGTCATTGCTTCAAAGCTGCTTCTCAACCAAATGTTTTTTACGTCTGGACACAGATGATAGTCAGATGGGGAGAGCAGGAGAAAATGGAGGGAGGTCAACCAGTTCAAAGCCAGAGTCATATAGAGCAACCACAGACTAATGTGCTGGGCCATTGTCTCAACGGATCATAAATAGTTGGCCTATCATTTATTTTTCAACCTATCCTCATATTATGATACAGTGTGTTCATGTAATGATGTGCTTTGGATAAAATAATCAGTCACAGCACACAACGCACAACTGCCATACCACATCAGAATCTGCAGTTTAATGCGGAGCGTATTAAACTGCGATCTGCCAGTACAACTGTATGTAGTTTAAATGTAATCTTGGTCAGTAGTAACTGGAAACTGAATTGCCTCTCGGGGATAAATAAAGTTGTCTGAATCTATATCTGAATCTCTTAAGACATAAAATCAGTCCGATACCATTTATGTATATCTAACCATGGCTTGGCAAGAACAGAGAAAGGTTCACTATGCTCCTACAGTAACGAGGGATGTCTCAATCTAACCTAAAGGTCAGTATCGGCTGCTGTTCAGGTAATTTGCTAGAACGTGCCTTATTGCCTGAACCATTCAGTGATATATCAGGGACTACGAAGGTTACTCTTCTTCTCTTTGCCTCAAACAGGCTAACAGGTAAGAATTTGTCTTCTTCTGACTTTCATGTTTGTTGGTTAGCAATAGAATTTCTTCCACACCGCCACCTATTGTTTTGGCCTTGTAACACCCACTTGTACTTGGGCATGGGCAACGGTACATGCTTGTAAACACAACATCTGTGGGAAAGGTGTGAGCATATCCAAGTATGGTATGGACTCCAGTAAACTATGTGAAAACGCTCTCAATCAGGGTTGGGACAAAAAAAATTGCCACTACAGTAGCATATCACAGCACATTTGCATTTTTGTCTTGCACTTGATTTTAGGAGGATGTACCTGGATGGACCTAAATAAAGAGTGACTTCACAGAAGATGGAAACATGTCAATAACTGTTTAAAATGTGCAGTACATTATGTTGAATAGATCGAAACAGGATCATTTCACCTGAACAAAGAAAATGAAGTGCTTGAAGGAGGTGTTGAGGTGGGCCTCCTCCTGCAGCTGCATGACAGAGTCAAAATGTTGATGGTAGATGTGAGCGTAAACCCTGAACAGACGCTTCAGGATGGTTTTGGCCACAGACATGAAGTTTTTGGGGAAGGGAACTCCTGTGGGACAGAAAATGGTGGAAAATGCAGATGTTTAGAAAAGGCCACAGGCATGTATCAACTAACCACTGTGCCTGTGATTTTCTGGAATGCTGTAGCTGTAAAAAACTAACATGATTAAGAAACATCTATTTAATTTTGTTAGTTTATCTAATAAGGAAATATCAGTAAATATTGTTACACAAAACACATTTAATCTCAACAGTGAGTTCAGGGGATGTTAATTTGTAACCCCAGTTCTTGGTTTTCAACTGCTGAAATACTGACACTCAACCCTGTCACATCTTGGATAACAAACATTTACCACCGGAAACAATTTAAAAAACTCACCAATCTTCGAGGGAAAAAGTGTCTCATCATCCAGCTGATCCTGTACCCAGGTCATCAGGTAGTCTATGTACTTGGGAGCAGAGCATTTGATAGGCTTCTTAATGTTGGTACCATCAGCCCAGTGATACTCATATCTACAGAGAAAAGCAGAATCATGGCAGGTATTATCTTGATTAATAACTGTTTGCAGACAAACCTGTGAGACATAAAACACCAAAGTGTGTGCAACCTGCACTCATCCTGTATTTGTTCAGGACATGAAAACATCATTTTGTGGTAGATAATCTAAAAAAAGAGCAGGAGGAAGAGGGGGAATTGCAAGATATCTACAGTTGTATTCTTGATGGCGGCTATGTCAACAGGAAGTGAACCCCAGTCTCTTCCTCCTGATTACAGTCTTGGCAGGAGAGGGGATAGAGGAAGTGCCAGATCAAGATTCTAACAAAATGACTTCAACAGAGACCGTATGTATGCAAACTTGTAATTCCTGTTTTCCTCATGTGACTCGCCTCAATAACTTAAAATCTGTATACACAGTTTGTTTTATTTTCAATTCCCAATCTTTGACTCATATGTTAGAAGAACAATTTACACCCGTTTATAGAACTTGTTTACTGAACTTAAGATAGATTTGAAAAAACAAAACAAAATATCATTCATGGTGTTAAACAAGACTTCAAACTACTGATGGTTAAGCCTCAAATCTTTTAATACTGAGTTTTTATTCATAGATTGATTATCTTTTCAGCTCCATTAGACACTGTCATGGTTTGACCTTCACATAAGAAGTTCCTCTTTCCTAATTTTACATCACGCAGACATCAGGCCAAATGTTTCCCCATGTTTGGTAAAGGGATTAAATGACACGCATTTCAGCATGCCACAGCATTGCATCAATCAGTGTTGACTAATAAATCATATGTTCATCATAATCATATCAACATGTGCAATAAACACACTGAAAAAGACTGCGTGAGAGAGACTTTGCATGTGAATATTTAACTGATCAGATGAAGCCCTAGATACAAGGGCCATGCATTCATATCATTTAGCTAACCCGATAAAGCTCCAGTTTGCCATCAACTTCCCTCAGATTAAGTGGTGAGAATTTAATGATGACCATGATTTTAGCTTATTTACTGCAAGTCATCATGTCACTAAAGAACTGCCCATATACAGGCGCAAACTCAAAATTAAAGGTGAAAACTCAAAATTAAATATCTCAGAAAATTTGAATACAAGTGAAGTGGAGATTCATGGTGTCACACACTAATCAGATAAATAACTCAATGCAGCTGTATATGAAGGTCTACATCATCTGTACTAAAGTGAGCTTAGTTGTTCCTGTGCCAAAATAAGTCATTTAAATAAATGAGGCAAATATGCACTCCAGTTTCACTTCTCCAGTCTGCAGAAGGCTGTCCTTTAGTGTAACCCCCAATTACCAACATTTACTCTCTTCTCGAGCATTTTACTACAAAGTAGTACCTGTCACATTCTTTTTGTTGTCTTTGTTACACACTTCTTACAGGAAACTGATTCACTAGCAATTGGACTTTCCATAAACATGCATTTCAGCTAAAACCCCTTGTAACTATGAACACATTGCATTTTATTATACCTTAATGACTCATATATAAACCCTGCTGTGCCTGAAAAGACTTACCATTTTTTAAACTAAATTCTGAAAATTTATGGATGCCCCAAATTCCAAAATTCAGGGTCGATAATAATGTTTAAAATAACAGTTTGGCTGGAAGTCAATCATTATTTATGTGCATGTTTAATTACAGGCTGTGAAAAATCAGTTGTGTACCAAACAAAAAAGCACATCAGAGGATGGCGTATCCCATTGGCAGCAGTTGAGCTGAACAGGGTCAGAAAATGACACTTTGAATCAGTCAAGTACTGAATTTAATAAACTATATTGAGTTGAATCAGTACAAGAGAGATGGACAAAACAGACCATCACAATAGGCACCATTTCAACTTATAAATAAATGATAAATTGTAGGAATTATTATAAAAAGAGGAAAAAAACTAAGAGTAAAACTGATATTACCTTGGTCCAGCAGACATCACAGAGCAGCTTGTCTCAGTGCAGAACTCTGTGATTGTGCCATACAGCATGTTGATCTGATTGAAGAAATCCACCGCTGAAACAAACAGTTAATTAAGTCTTAAATGCTTTTTAGAAAATTTTTATATCATAGCTATTGGAACTCTTCTACAATGGTGATATACTAACTTTCCTGATCTTTATTGAAAGTATATAAGTTGTACACAAAAGCTCCCTCAAATATTATGTCATGTCAAAAGAACAAAATTTGCCCATGAAAAGTCATCTTCTATAAGAATGTGTCTTATTTTCTTCCACTTACTGTTGACAGCTATCCACTCATTGAGATCCTCTCCATCTGGCAGCATGACAGCTTGCCTCAGATTCCCACTGCCCAGTGTCGCCTCTGCATGTTTCAGCAGCTCGTACTGATGGGAGCCCTCTGGGATGTTCTTCTTCGGCTTGAAGGTTTTAGATGAGCGATTGCCACTACAGAGAAATACAATGAACAACTGCAAGGCAACACTGAGGCACTCGCACACTTTCTGTCAGAGTATGGGTTATTGATGAGTCTTCACATGCGACAGTCCTTCCTGTCTGGGTTTTTGCAATCAACAGCTGCAAGGAAGCTTTATGTAGAACATCTATGAAACTAGAATTACACCGATTAGGAGATCAAAGCGTCAGAATGGTCATATCTGAAGCATAAAGACTTGTTTTGGCTAGTTTTACGAGTGACAAAAGGATGACTGAAAAATACGTTAAATAAATTAAGTTATGGAGATAACTTAGAGAACAACAAATATAACAGTAAGAGTCACTGTAAACAATGCAACACTTTATTGCAATCTTTGACACACTCTTTGATATTTAGCAACCTCATAGCTAAACTAAACGAGGAGAAGGTGTGGAAGATGACTAATGTCAGCATGTCTAAGTTTGTTTAATCTTATCAGTAGAGCGGCTACCAATCCTCCGCGAAGTTAGCGTTAACCATCGAGCTAGCATAACCAAGTTAGCACGCAGTTTAAAAAGTTTAAGTTGTTAAGAGCTTGAAAGAAATAACCCAGCACAATTGCCGTATAATATCAATTCAAGGGTTACAAGCTCACGTAAGAGAACATCATCTATGTTTGACGAAAATATAAGACAGCTAAAAGTGGTTCGTTGGCTGACTTGTTTTAATGTCAGTAACTTCCCCTGATGGAACTTCGCAGTACCGCAGCTAACGTTAACCGCAAACCCCGACTGTAACTAAAGCCTTTACTTACAACAGGAAGCTCATCTCGTCGAAGCAGTCGATGTAGAGCTCAGTGTAGAACACGCACCGGGTGAATAAGAAATAATCTGTTTTTACAAACAGAGTGTAGGAACCACTTGTCAGCTGCCTGCTATTACTTCACGCTAGGCTAACGTTAACTCAACTGCACCCAGTGCTGCTCTTCCTCTATCGGATTTCCACAGCAGCGCAGGGGGCAGACTGGCGCCTCCTGTAGGTCAAACTACGACACGTACACACCCGTGTACTGGATTTAATCTCGGAACTGTAAGTGCTCACTCTATTTTAATGCTCACTTATATGTAAGAACTGATTTAGCGGAACCTTGAAACGCAAGTTTTAGTTTACTTTTACAAACATTTTCATGTGTTTGTAACAAAAGTACGGAAGGGTATTGCTGCCACTCTATATAAATAAAAACGTGATCATTATATTGTAAAAACGCGTCTCTGCGTCTTGGGCCATCATCTCCTGCACACTGCATGCTTCCCTGTTAATCAGGTCCTCATCACATTATTAGCTGTTTTTTTTCACGTTTTTACAATATAATGATCACGTTTTTACAATATAAATGATCACGTTTTTACAATGTAATTATCACGTTTTTACAATATAATTATCACGTTTTTACAATATAGTTATCACGTTTTTACAATATAATTATCGTGTTTTTCAACATAATTATCCCGTTTTTACAATATAGTTATCACGTTTTTACAATATAATTATCGTGTTTTTACAATATAATTATCCCGTTTTTACAATATAATTATCACGTTTTTACAATATAATTATCATGTTTTTACAATATAATTATCCCGTTTTTACAATATAATTATCCCGTTTTTATTTATATAGAGTGGCAGCAATACCCTTCTGTACAAAAGTGATATCGTGATTGACTTTCTGAACAAAAATGTATTTTACCCAGAGCTCATGCAGAATTTATAGTCAGAAAATAACCAGCAAGAACAGCTATACTAATAAATTCTGTGTAAAGTTCTAACTAATTTCTGTCATTGTAATTAAAGAGATCACGTAATGAGTGAAAATATTCTTAAAACTGAATTCAATTTGTTTTTTGCAAAAATAATGGGATATTTTCTAAAATAATGATGTAGTTTCTCAAATTAATGAAACACCTTCATAAAACGTAGGCTTGGTATCTCAAATTAATGGTTTAATAACTAAAAATAATGACTAAGTATACTATCATTCTGTTTCATAACAGTGGCTTAGCTTCTCAAAATCATGAGATAGTATCCAAAAAGGATGGGATACTTTCCTCTCCTTGACCCATCACCTTATTGTGGTGGAGAGGTTTGCATATACGAACCTGAGAGCTATGTTGTCTGGAGCATGTTCCTCCTAGTAGGGAAGCGAACAGACTAAGAATGGTTCAACACCACCTTGTGCCCCCCGCAGCAAAAGCAACATCAATCCCATTATTGGTAGGACCCTCTTCCCTCACAAACAATACCACCAGGTCACTTGGGGCTCTCCTAACATGAACACAGAAAACCAGATCGATCATTTCTGCATCCAGGAGATTCAGGTGAAGCCTACAAGAGTAAAGAGGGGGCTGGTTCAGCCACGGATCACCACCTGTTGCTTGCTAAGTTAAAATTTAAGCTGAAAAAACATCAGGACAGCACCTCAAAAGGCAAGCACTACAATGCACCACTATTGGCCATCAAAGATAAACAAGCAGATTTTCAAATAGAACTCAGAAAACACTTCACAGCACTGCAAAACAATGACAACATACACCTCCTGATGACAAAATACCAGAGGGAACCACCCAGTTAGAGATAAAGAGGGAAGATCTCTGAAAACACAAGAACAAATGGAGAGGTACACTGAGCACTTCTTGGACCTACTGAACCAACCATCTCCAGCAATGAGGGTAAAATGTAAATAGTTTTGCAAAAACAGGCCTTCATATCTAAAAAAAAAAAAAAAAAAAAAAAGGCATCTTGTCTTAAAGCAATGACTTAGTTTCTCAAAAATAATGGGACAATATCTATATTATGAAAGCCAAGTGGCCTCTGTGTGCATGTTTTAAGAGTATTACATAGAGCATGACTAGTAAACGCCACACGGTGGCGCTCCCATTTTGTTCTGCCACTTGGTGCTCCAGATGCCTCACTTGTACGTCTTTTTCTTTTGTAACTTCAGTAATATGGAAGGTAGAGAAGACAACGAGATACGAACGTTCTATTGTTTAATGCGAGTGTTATAATATACATCGTGAAACCTGGATTCATGTGTGAATAAAGCACTGTGTGGAAATCCCTCTAGTTAATCTCATGCATTTCAACTTTATTCTGTAGTTCTACTAGCACCCCTGGCAAAGCTTCTGTCCCACTCAGTCCCCAGTTACAACGTGTGTGTCTGGGGACTCACACAAAATTCGGAAAGAGGTGACACCTGCAGTTTAGCATACTTATGTATTTTTGGTCAAAGAACAGACTAACGAAAATGGAAAGTTGATAGGACCAATATTTTGTGTGATATTTGTAATTTTGGAATACAGTAGCTTTACAATCACGTTGCTGTACCCACAGCACTTTGGCGGTGACTGCTGGACAAATGCGATCCAGCATGTGTAAATACACGATAGCATAAAAACTACCACATCTAAAATCCACGGATCCCCACGGGTCAATGCGCTGGTCTAAAAATGATCCCATACTTTCTCAAATGGTTTCTCTCAATACTTAACATTTCAAAATAATCAATTACTTATTCCCAATAAAAGGATAGTTTCTTTGTATTAGCATAGGTCTGTTTCTCATTATTTTTGGGCCAGTCTTTGCAGATATTATTTTCTGTGCTTGATCTAGTTCTCATTTTCCTTACATCTGTTAAATGTTTACACATTATCTTGTTCGGTTCTAGTATAGATGTGGGACTATCCTGTTCAGTGGAAACTTCGTGCAGGAGGGGTGTGGCGGCAGATAAGTGACGCAGCACGATACGTAAAAGGGGCTGGACATTGAAGCTCCTCTCATCGCTCCTTTTCCTTCTTCAGAGGCATCAGTCTGTCTGACCCGGTGCTGGTGGTCGTGTTTTCTTGCTGGCTGTGGTGTCTCTCTCTTGTGCTCGTGTGTCAGGATGGCAGCGGTCAGGACCCTCAGGAAACTGTGCCAACACTCCCAGCATCAAGTCTGTAAACTGCACACGTCCGCTCCGAGGTGAGTAACCGCCAGCAGCTCTTCAGAATTAGATGACACTTCCCTTCATGTTAGACGGTTTATTTTTCGACCAGGAGGATATTTTTTTGTAGCTCCTTTCTTTAATTCTCTCCTTTTCTCCAGTACTATCTGCGCATTGTTATGGTTTCGTGTTTCGTGCCGCAGTTGTTTTATTTCATTGTACTAAATGTCCGCATTTAGCCACATTTTGGCGCGCCCCTAGCGGTATGCCGGTAACATTGCAGGTTTGGGCTGGATGATGAAATCTGTTTGAGCCCTTGCACTCAGCTTTGGGCAGATCTCAGCTGGAGGTGATCAGACAGGTATTATTAGTCATTCAGATCAAAATACAAGCCTGTGCTCTGACCTCTGGGAGGACAAGCATTATCTAATAACTGAATACACTGTAGCATCCCGTGCAGGTACTTATTGGAAACGTGCTGGTTGCAGCATGAGATGCATTTAATGCACTAATGTCCCACACATGCCTAAAAAAAAAAACACTGAAAGCTCGTGTGACACTCCACATGATCTACAATTTGTAAGCCACAAGACTGACATGACAAAGCCAAGTCATGTTCGGAATAAGTTACCACCTTTTAATAAGTATACGTATTAGAGAATAAAATAGGCATGACAATGTAATATCTGATATAAACAGATTGTAGTTTTGCACTAGGGAAGCAACTTAATTCAGTGTTTAGTCAAGTATTTTACATTTCAGTATATGTAGCAGTAAATGGAAACATATAACAAGTAAATAAATGTAACATGTGCCATTGTTGTTGTTTTTTTCTTTAACAAGAGACTTTTTTTCCTCAGCAGAACAACTCTGCATTTTATTTATTTTCAGGTTAAAGAGCAGTGTAACACATTCTGGTTTTGACACTTTTCCTCCAGGACCTGGTACACTGGCCCCTTAGTCTCACCCTATTTTGCACAAAGATGCAATAACTTACTGTAGGGTCAATTAGTTTTGTCAGAATAAAGGGATGTTACATCATTGTTAATGGCTCATTACTCTTCAGCTATTAGCTCCTGCTCAGTATTTGTTGTTATATAAGTATCACTTGGCGTTCTTTTCAGTTTAGTTCAGTTGTATTTTTACAGTTCATTGTCACATATCAGAGAATCACGTCAAAGGACTCTGCAATCTATACTAAATACAACAGAAAAATGTTTAAAATTTTTAGGTAGAGGCACAGAGGAGAGATTTGTCCTCCAAGAAAAAGACAGGACGACACAATAGATGTTGAGTGTACCGAAATTAGCATGAACAATGTATATAGCAGATTTGCATATTACATAAGATCAAGCTGATGTAGTCACACAGTATTCTGCACAGTACATCAGTATTAATCTGTGGGTGCATCAGATTTCACCATCATAAAGAGCATTCACACAAGCGTCCAAGTGCTAATGAGACATGTGTCCTGGTCAGGTGGGGACATGCTCTGTCTAATTTTAGGGCCTTGAAATGGTGCCACAATAGTTGGGTGTGTGGTTACCCATACATTCATGCCCAGCTGTAAAAAAAAACGCTGACTTTGAAGTAACTAGTTGCGCTTACTCTTAAGTTGTTTGCCACTAGTTAAACAACTTGGCTATTGCTTTATTCATCATAACACAACCTCCTCCCTCCTGACCCTCTCTGCCCATGGTACTGAAGCAAACGATCTAGAATTCACATAGAAAAGAAACATTGTAGAACCAGGTACATACTGTAGCGGTGTTTTCAGACCGACAGAGAACTGTGCCAGTTCCCACTCTTAATCTCGAATCAGATGACTTGTTCACACCGACAGTCAGAACGTTCGGACACCAAAAATTTGGTTCCTGACTTGCACCAAGTAAAACTTTGTCTAAGGGAACAGTAACAACATGGGTGGATGTCCCCAAAAAATAGAACTGAATTGAGGTAACGAGTTCAAGATAACTTGAATCTGGTGATTGGTAAATCGGGATTTTTGTCAATTTCTTTCCACAAAACTCACCAGCAGTCATAATGTAAAGGCTTATTTAGCAAAAATGTTCCTCTGCAGTAACTCCCCTAGTGTTGTTGGGTTACCAATACAGCACCACCGCTACAAAAATTTGTAGGGGAAATGCTGAGACCGAGTACATTCTTCTGGACTGAAAAGCCCTGTTCAACAGTCAAGAAGATCATGCGAAGCTGATAAGTTCATTAGTGTTATAAAAATGATAGAAATAATAGTTTAGGTTTCTGTTTCAGCTCAGTAAACTCACAGGTTCTTTGCGTGCTTCAATTAAAACACTTTTTCGTTGACTGTTTAGTAAGATCCATTTGATTTTGGAAACGTGTTGGGTTTTTGTCAGTATGTTTATTTACTACACAAGTACTGGATTAACTGGAAAGAGAAACTGATCATTATTAAAACTGTTACTTGCAGGTTTCGAGTTGTAAAAGGAAATGTCAGAAACAGAGCGAGGGAATGTGTAAATGGATCTGTGACAGTTTATGTCCGCTGACCCAAATGTCTATGCTTACTGATACCAGACAGGAGGCGGTGGTGATCTCAGGAAAGAAACTAGCGAGGCAGATTCGTGAAGAGGCCCGGGCCGACGTGGAGAAGTGGGTTTTGGCTGGCAACAGGAGACCCCATCTGAGTGTCGTTCTTGTTGGAGACAATCCTGCCAGTCACTCCTACGTTCTGAATAAAACAAGAGCTGCAGCTGATGTCGGTGAGTGAAAAAATGCTATTTGTGTACAGACTGATAGCAAAAGCACATGGTTACTAGTGTTGTAAATTATATTCTTACTTGACTTTCAAATAGGAATCTCCAGTGAGACCATTCTCAAACACTCGGACATCAGTGAGGAGGAGTTACTGGACCTGATCTACAAACTCAACACAGACCACAGTGTGGATGGCCTCCTGGTCCAGCTGCCTCTGCCAGGTACAGAGAACCCAACAGAGGACAGATTCACTGCTAGGGCTGCTGTAAACTGGGTTCATTGTATACCATGGTATGAAAATTGACTGATCATACCATGAACATTAGCTCATCTACAAAAAAAGGATGGGGACTCTCACCTGTGTTTGTTCATCTCTTCCCCACCTCATCTTCAATAAAATACTTATAATGAAGTTCAACCTAATTAACCATAACAGATAATCTCATACAGTTGCGTGTTTGTTCATGGTATTTAGACATTATAATAGAACACGCATCTGTCATAAATTGTTTGCGTTAATGGTGTTGGAATTTACAAAGACAATTTCATTACAATTTGGAGTGGTGTTGGCAGCAAACACCACAGTACCTTCTGTCTCTGAATATTGCATAACAAGATGTGTCAAAACCAAAAACATGAACTTTTTTTCCCTGACTGTTTACTTTTAATTGTCTTGCAGACCACATTGACGAGCGCGCAATCTGTAATGCAGTTTCCCCAAGTAAAGATGTTGATGGTTTCCACGTAGTGAATGTGGGTCGGATGTGTCTGGACCAGTCCACCATGCTGCCCGCAACTCCCTGGGGCGTCTGGGAAATCATCAAACGTACAGGTAATGGGAGTCACTACATCACCAACTCTCAACTCCATCTTGGGGTTGTTATTCTGCAGGTTGTGTCATACCCTATTGAATTAAAAAGTGAATGGTCGCTACTTCTATCGCTCTTATCACCCATTCATACACCAGTAGGCGACTGCCAGGCCCTACTGGGAGCAATTTAGAGTTCAGTATTTTGCTCAGGGACACTTCGACATCTGCAGGATTTGAACCGCCGACCCTTTGTTCATTGGATGACCTGCAGCTGAATTACACCCATCTTTTCTTTCAGGTATCCCTACACTTGGGAAGAATGTAGTGGTGGCCGGACGATCCAAAAACGTGGGCATGCCAATTGCAATGTTACTGCACACAGATGGTCGTCATGAGAGACCGGGAGGTGAGTCAGATTGAGGATCTATTTGGATGGTTCACACTCATTCAGAGGACTGATAGGAAGCACTTGGTTTAAATTAGAAAATTAGGTCATAAAGACACAAGTTCAAGTAATGTCACCTGAACTAAGTTGTGTGTTTTTTTTTTTGTTGTTTTTTTTAAGGTGATGCCACAGTCACCATTTCCCACCGTTACACTCCAAAGGAGCAGCTCCGCCAACACACTAAAATAGCAGACATTGTTGTGGCTGCTGCAGGTTTGTGTCACTGTTCTTGTTCTGCATCTGATTTAAAACAAACTGTTTGGTGGGTGTTTTCTGTTGTCTAAGTATTCTAATCTTGAACTTTTAGGAATCCCAAACCTCATTACTGCAGACATGATCAAAGAAGGAGCAGCAGTAATCGACGTTGGGATAAACAGAATCCAAGACCCTGTCACTGGCAAGAGCAGACTGGTCGGAGATGTGGATTTTGAAGGTAGGGCTTTACAGTGAATAGGATTGTGATATTTTTTTTAATTTTTTTTTTAATAGGAGCTTCAAGGCTGGATTTGCTTTAACTTTTTCTGTTTCTCTTCAGGTGTGAGACAGAAGGCTGGCTTCATCACCCCTGTGCCTGGAGGTGTAGGACCCATGACTGTGGCAATGCTGATGAAGAACACCATTAAAGCAGCGAAGAATGTTCTGCTGTGTCCACCTGAGAGGATCCGCATGGCTGCTGCATCTTGATTGAGCAGAGTTAATTCCAGCTGCAGTGACACATTCCACCCTTGTCCCCCTCCCCCTGTACTACAATCCCACCCCCAGTTTTATTTTTTTTTTTTCTACCCTGAGCAACCTGATAAGCTTGCACATGGACTGGAAAGATGATAGCTTTAAGGCTGCTGACATCTTTAATTTTTTTAACATCTACTCCAGCCAATCTCTACTGTTACATTCACTCATGCAGCTGTATGATTTATGTAACAGGTTTTTAGTATTTATCATATTTCATGTATCATGTCTCTGGTGTACGGAGTGTATAGAGAATGTTTTATTTATTGCTACAGTGACAAAATATTTAAACATGAATGGAGGCAGGTTACAGTATTTAACACCAGGTTAATAAACTTCAAGCAGAGCCAATGGGGCCTATTGTTTACTTTTTTTCACAGTTGATTTAGCCATATTTACCAAGAGTGATAAGGGCTAACATTTTCAGGAACAAAGTATGTTTAATAGTGTACAAGCTTTAAAGATTCACAAATGCCTTTATAAAGCCTTGAAAATAAATACAAATATCTTCTCACATTGATGTGTCTCTTTTGTTTAATTGCAGCATTGGAAATTGGGTGCACTTATTCCTTTGACTTTCAGTGGCTGTTTTCTAAATATAACTCATCTCTCTTTCTCATCTGTGGCCTCATCATAAGTAAATCTTTATGGCAGCACCGGTGTTGAGTAACCACCTATTTCTGGATTCTTACTGGTCACCACATTTCTATGTATAGCTTTATAAATGCACACAAATGAAGTCAGAGCTATCTGATTTACAGTATAATCCATTAGTTCTTTTGTAGTCTTTAATGACTTATTTTAAATTTTTTAATAAAATATCATCATCTATATATTTTATAATAGTTGTAAATATCTATACACCTTATATATAAGGGGCAGCTGTGGCCTAGTGGTTAGAGCATTGGACTTAAGATCGGAGAGTTGCAGGTTCAAATCCCACCCTAACCAG